>JABXWE010027165.1:0-11103 GCA_014611495.1 Limonius californicus | reverse complement strand
ATTGCCGTACATTGTGCCTGTCTTTTGCAACCGTCAAGGTAAAAACTTTCAGTTTTTTGTTGTGCAGTCAAGAAGAATAAACCTTTTTTTTGCTCGCGTCAACTTGCAGAATTTCGCGATTTTGAACTCTTTGTAGACAACCCAAAAGCGATCTTCAATCGCTATTGTTTGTAAAAATATTAAAATAGTATTTTTCTTGTAAACTACGCCATTGACCACACAGATAAATCGCAGTATAAATATTGTGAGTCAGCGGCGTCGTTTTCCACGAACGTTCAAGGATTTTCATAGTAATTGTAATTCTAAACTATTTGTGTCATAACTTGCCATTTCGTTGTATTTTGGTCAAACAGTTTCATTATATGTGTTAAAAATTTACTGCCTCTTTTATTTATGTGTACTCTGTATGTGTTTATGTAAAAATTTTGCAAGCTTTAATTATACAGGTGGAGGCACAATTAAAGGTAGGTTCCCATCCCGTAAGCTGTTGGTCCTTGGCCTTTCACAAAAACCTTGTAACCAGTTGGATTTGAAAGGTGGCGCCCACTTATTTCGACGCATCCTGTACACAACTTGAAGCATTTTCTCTATAAGCAATTTTACGAACCCTCCCTACTCCTCTGAGCAAGCCGCTGGCCTTTACCATCTTTTTTTTTGTTTGCGGGTCCAAGAAAAGCGCGTTTGGCCGTACCGAAAATTTCTTAGCACGCCAACGTGCGATTTTCTCTGCCCCATAATTCTCGTAGCGAGAATCGACCCGTAACAGATTTCTACTCGGAAGCTTGAAGAAAGTATCCGTACGGTAAGGAATCCATTCGTATTAGACTAAATCTTTTGTACTTACAAAATTAATTAACTAGGACAAATTGGAAGATAATGTACACGTTGAGGAAACATCTGAAGTGGACCCAAGTGAAATGGAAGCAGCCGAAGGATTATTAAAACTTTTGTATGCTACCAGAAGCAACCTGTAAGGACTCTAGTGTGCAAGTTAACATGACATCTCTTACGACAGTTTGTGAATTGATCAAAACTGATAAAACAGCTGAATAGTATGGTTGCTTGCTTGCTTGCTTTGAAAGAGCGAGATCTAGGACGCGGTTTTCCAAGCATCTCTATGCACTTAGGCCACGTTTGGCCCATAGTATGACTGATTTAGCTACCTTTGGCATGTTAGATGTTATTGTGTTGTTGACCAGAGAAGTTTATAAAGACGAAAGAGTGCATTGTTTAACCATTCGGGATAGAATCATTCTGACTTTCATTAATTTGAAAAATAACTCGTCGTATGTTGTTTTAAGCATATAGTTTGGTGGTTTATCTTCACAAACGTGTAAAACCATATTTTATGCTATGTTGAATGTCCTGTACGTAGTACTTAGTCCTACAATTTATTTTCCTACGCGTGATGAAATTTTAGCAAATCTACCTACATGTTTCAGTAAGTTTAAACATGTTAGAGTCGTTATTGATTGTACAGAAATCTTTTTACAATGTTCTAATTGTCTGTGTTGTCGAATTCGAACTTACATTATAAATCTTCAAATACAGTGAAGTTTATGGTTGGAGTAAGCCCAGCAGGTTTGATTACGTTCATTAGCAAGGCATACGATGGAAGAACTTCTGATAAAGCCATTTTTGAGCAGAGTGACATTATTCAAAAATTTAAACCTTACCACGATGCCATAATGATCGATAAAGGATTTTTAATTGATCAGTATTGTGATGATTATGCAATAAAATTAGTCAGACCACCATTTCTTAAAAAAAAAGAAGCAACTTTCATTAGAAGAAGCAAGTATAAATGCGTGTATAGCAAGTGCAAGGCTTCACATAGAACGTGTGAATCAAAGAATTAAAATTTTTAAATTCTATTAAAAAAATTACCTTGGCGTATAGTAGATAAAATCGATCAAATATTTACAATAGCATGTGCTATCTGTAACATGTCAACTCCAATTTTATCAGAACAAAGGTTTTAGAATTGAAAGATGTTTATTTGTACTTAAAAATCTAATATACAGTGCGAGTAAAAAGTCTGGGACTAATTCGACAGTATCCAAAATCGAAAACAAATTCTTAGAATTTGGTCATGGGATCATCCTCGAACTGGTTGCCCAGAAGTAGAGGAAGATATCCACTTAAATCTTTTATTGGCCATGGAAGAAAAACATTAACATTTTCCATTTTATTGAATTAGTTCCAGACTTTTTCCTCGCACAGTAAAAATATCAGCATTTTGTTAAAAATGTATGTTAATAAATTATGAGTATTAAAAGAGCAACACTATTTATTTTGTATACAAATGGTATGTATCATATTATTAAAATATACTGTTTTTAATTTTAATAACATGTTGGTAGCAAATTCTTCATCAAAATCAACAGGTACATTTAAAAATGTTCTATCAAATGAAGCATAAACTACAAAATCACAAAATTTCAAATTCAATATAGCCATTCTAAATTGCACCTGACCATAGTATTAATGTTTCTTCTTCAGCAGTACTTTTGAATTTTCAGTTTTTAAATAATTGCAGGTGTGAAACAGTTCACCAACTGTAACTTCTCGACCTGAAATTAAGGAAAGTGTTTTTTCCTTTTAGTTACTAGAATTACTTTTGCTTGCCCCTATAAGGACATTTTATTTCCAGCAGTTTTATTGGTTCTCCTCCCTCCATTACTATGCCATCGGGAGAATATGCCATGAAAGGATTTCTTTCTAATGTGATTAGTCCAGTTTGTAATACAACACATTTCATTGTTTCTGTGTATGCATTTCTTGCATCTTTTTCATATATTAGGCCGTGCTTGGTATATGCTGTTGAAAAATTCTTTGGACAAAAATACTTTATGCTTTTGCTGATCCAATCCTTTCTAAGAGGGTAGGTATACAAACTGTTGCATCTTGAACCCGTTATTCGAAATTTGTCGTTCATCTTGCCACCTTTTGTAATTATTTACAGTAGCTCTACAAACGGTTTCCACATCAGAATCTTGGAGTCTTTTATAAAAAGAAGAACAACATGACTGTAAGGGTGCAACATCAATATTACTTGTTTTTAACATCAAGTCGGATTCTACGCATTTTTTCAGTACGGCACATAGTGAATCTAATCTTGGAGACTTTATTTGTACAGTGTCCTCCTTATTTGCGTTTTCTATGAACCATTTTCTAAAAGTGAACGCAGGTAAGTACTTAATTACCGATTTGCAAACAATACCAAATATACTTATGCATTGCTAATGAAGATCTTGGCAAGGCTTCTATAATTATATTTCTGAATTCCAGATTTTCGTCTTCATTTAATCCTTTGGGCTTAGTTTGTCTAGTACATTCTACCTCGCACAATGAATTTGGCTTGTACTGCTCGAGCGAAACCTCTTCTCTTCTGTTCCATGCACATTTCACATCTGTTTTCGATAACACTTCTAGACTAGATATGTTATTCCGACAACAAAAACAAGCAGCAGAAAAACGAACAAACTACATTAAACCATGCAGTAAGATGATGTCAATCACACAGGTCTTGATTATTTCCAACCACAAAATTTTTAAAGTACAACCTGGTTAAATGTAATAGCGCTCCAGCAATATGTTGGCATTTTCCATCTAGTCCAGCTTTGCAAGTACACTGCATCTGCTACACTTGGTAGTCTTGCTCCTTCTTTGTAATCTGCCCAATTATTTCGTGTGGTGGAGATGTTAAAGCAGATGATTGCAACGAAAAACAAATAATGTTTATCTTATCTTCACTGACGGCACTAATACCGCACAAAATAATGTGCCCCGCATTCAATACAGCCTCTCCTTCGCGGATATGCCGGCTACTTGGAGTAGCATCTTAGTAGTTGAACATTGTTCGCAATGTTAGCTTTGAATGTCCGAAATTATTGTCATTCATAATTACGACCAAAATAGAACAAGAACAAAAAATACACACATTCACTAAATCACTACACTGCGCAACGATTTATTTACAACCTGTTGGCGGGTGAGACTGTGTTTCATCTAAAACAGCTGATTGTGTGCGCGCGGGAAAAGTTAATTTGAATCGCCTATAGATAGATGTGACTTAACTAACTACGTGGTGTTGCAGCAGCGGTGTCTTGCGGTAGGCATTGCAGACATGCTAACGTTGTGCAATGCCCCACCCGATCCCACTCTATCCTTGAGTCCCTACCCCCTTACTGGCATGGGGTGGGCCTGGCGTATCCAGGATTGACCCTCGAGTCGGCTCCATGTCAGATGATGATGATGTATATGTTTTGTCTTTGGCAACTCCATAGTTCCCATCCCACCAAGTTTATCTCGACTCAGCATGTTTCGTGCTATTTACGGGTCTAACATTGAAAACCCCATGCCCCAACTATAACTAAGACACCACACACATCCTAGGAAAGTGCAGTGCGCAGGATTCGAACCTGAGTGATTTTGGAGAATAACTGCGAAGCCAAAAGCTGCAGCCACTACTCTACCGCGGTCTTTTAATTGTATATGTGTTCATGTGCATTCGAAAATGTTGTGATTACTCCTTTTTTTATGAGCATAGAAATTAGTTTATTTCATAATGTACCGTAAAGTAAACTTTAGACTTTACGGTACTAATTTGAGTCCGGGAAATGGCACATTATGGTACCAGGTACTTAATGTTACTTTACTGGACTGATTCATCTAATTCTCCCACAAAATGAAATATGTCTCCCTTTATTTACACTGTCACCTTAGTAACTTTTGTTTCTGTTAAATAATCAAAGCCACATGATTACACATTGCCTATTGTCAAATATGACATTTAAAATTTTAATTTTGCTTTTTATTTAAAATCGTTAACAGTATGAAATAAAACGTAGTATGATACACGTCCGTGAAGTTATTATTACGGTAGTCGTTTAGATATTCTTGACTCGGCTCCTTCGTCGCCTCGTCCATAAACATCTAACTCGTACCGTAATAAATCACTTCCCGGTAACGTAAGTTACTATTACGTAATATCTGTTCATTTACATAATATATTTATGCATTGATAGGAGTATTTTATCACTAATAAATTTTGAAGCGGTACGTGCATTTTCAAAGTAGGTATGTATTGGACAATTCCAATTACTGTTGACTCTTTCATTATCATACATAACATGAAATTCTAGACTATTTATGGAATAGAACCATTTTTTTTGCGTATGTATAGAAAGGTTAATTTTACATATTGTATTACCGGTTTGGCTGGCGCAATTTATATGTGTTTAGTTACAGAAAAACTTCACGCATCTAATCTGTGTTAGTGGAAGTAATAAAATCATATGCATTACATATAGTTGTACTGAATAAATCTGTTGAAAATTAGTTAACTATTCCACAATTAGTAGAAGTAGGGAAATTTTACTATAGTTGTGCCAGCCAATCAAGTAATGTCTCCAATCTTTTGGTGCATAGACTATTCACCTTTCCATTAAAGGCACGCAAAACCCTTGATAAAATATGCAAACAAATAAATTCCAAAATTGTATTATGTTCAAATAACAACATTCGGAACCTGCTGAGAAACCGTGAAAACTTAGGAAAAGTCGAGGATTTACGAAATTGACTGTTCTCACTGTAATGGAAAATATATTAGGCAAACTAAACGTAATATTGAGATTAGGTTTAAAAAACATGTAGCTATTTCAGAATCATAGGTTTGATAAATCAAATGTTGTCCAACATATTTACCAAACAGGATACGGTATAAAACTAGAAAATCTAAAATAGTTAAAGGAAGTGTCTTCAACAAAAGAATTGAATTGCTATGAGAGCATTCATATTTTCAAAAATAAGGGGGGGGGGTATGTTATAATTCAGATAATGGGCCAATTCCTAACTCAGATTTAATTAATTTGTTGAAAAATATTCCTTAACGGGTTAGGTGTAACGAACCCTAATGGGGATTTAGTATTTAGGTCTTTGTTTGTTCGATTTGTAGCACTGGACTTCAATTGTTGACTTGGTGTATGATTTATTTGCAAAATTATTTCTCAGCCAAGTTACTTTAGGTAGTTCAATTCCTACTGAAGATGGCAGCTTGGTTGCCGAAATAGGTATTTGGGTGTGCTAAATATTATGGTAGTAAGGGCGTTTACCAAAGTTGATAAGTTGAGTTATTTTACATATTTAATTCTGATTTTTCATTCGCTTTGTTTGTAGTACTTCTACGGGTCGGTAAACTTTTTGGAATTTACGTGCCTTCCTACAGCCGATGTCATAAAATGCTATTACAGTATGTCAACGACAGATTTTAAATAAACGGAGATTTAATTAAAAATAAGCGCAGTAGCTTGTGAGCCATTTGTATTTCCTGTCGCTTTAAGTTGTAAAAATGAGCTTCATTAATTCAATTTTGCTTCATAATTTTCGAAATGCAACATAAACTTACATTTTATAAATGCAATCTATATTAAGAGGTATCTGTGATGTTCGTCTGGTTTTCAATCAAAACCAAAGAATCGTTAAATTCACTTCTGTATTTTAGTTCCTGAATAAAGCATCCTAGGTTAACTTTCGTTATCCCGAAATATTATTACATGAATATTTTGATTTGTCTGCATCGACTAAATTTCCTGCAATCATGGCCTTAGAGTTAGACGTGTTTCGCGCTTCCTCATAAGGTCTGTGGCGGCAGGCCGGTTTGCTATTTCTTTTATAGGAACGACAGAAGTCGAGTTTAGAACCTTGCGGTGGGCAGATGTTATGTGACGAGTGCAATCTAGGGTCCGGAGGTTGATAATACTCTTCCTGTAATTAAAGTTTTACCGTTAACGTTTTTCCCGTTTTTAAATCGACGATAAGTAGAATTAAAAACAAGTAGTAATAAATGATTTTTTGTAGAAACGATGTCGTTTTCTCGCTTCGATTTGTGCGGATAAAAATTAACCCCGGGTTTCCCACATAGCCGTTTCAACAAAAACTCTGTGCCTGTGATCGTCGTTCCTGGTTGATTATAAAACATCATTAATCGTTTTCCGAAGAAAAAAATTAATAATTAGGCAATACTATGCAATTCCGTCTTCTTTGTTCTTCATTTAACTGAAGGAATTCCAATTACACAAATTGTCGTCTTATAGTGTAATCATTTTGTTTCAACTGACGTCTTCTAGCTTTGGGCGTCCCGCCATATAAGGATCATCATTGCATCATTGACAGCCTTTTCGTCCCACTGCTGGGCATAGGTCTCTTCTCTGCCACGCGTTTGTCCTCAGAGCTAAGGTAGAACCACGGGGGACCTACAGTTTAACGTCGAATCCGAACGACACAAATTCCGGAGTATATTTTTAGGATTAAGATCCCACGGTTGCAAGCCGGATTGGGAAATTGTGTGTGGTGGGTTGGTGGCAAAATTAGTGAATTTGCAAATAGGGGGGCCTCGGTGGTCTAGTGCGGGAACGCATTGCCACTCGAGGCCACAGTGAGATGCAGTCAATCCGCTGGGCGATCGCGTCTCAGCTCAGGCGACCGCATTTGGCTTAGTTAAATTTAGGGTGCATGTTGCATGAATGTTTAGTGTGTAAGGGACATCCGGCATCCCCCTAAAGTAATGCAAAAGCGGGTCGGGGAGGGGTAGTATGAATGAATGAGAAAAAAAAATCTGCCTATACGGATACAAAATTTTGTTGTGCCTACCTATCGTAATTTTATCGCCGAATCAAGGTAAATATTATCGATGTATGCTGTTATTAGTGGCAACTGCAGTGATTTCCCTTTTCTTGAAAGTGCTTCGAATTGTGGAATTAGTGGTTTGACTTCCATGAAATAAGGCAACCTTTAGTTACTAATTGTTTAATAATAAATAACGGTACCTTTGTTTATACATAATCTACAACAGGACCGCCTCGACTTTATACCATAACAATCAAGAATTTTTCCTGTAAGCGTTTTTCGCGAACCCCTCTCCCCCCTCCTCCCTGAGCTCGCCGAAATCGATCGTTTGGACCGTAACATATCGTTTATTAGAAAACGTATTTTGTACTGGTCGTTGATGTACAGATAATATATTTATTTCATCAAAATGATCTAACATTTTTATGATCATGTATTGTAACATGACAGACCATGTCATTGACGTTAGGAAATAATAATTATTCCCTAAGTTACTAACAATTTAAAGTAAGAAATAAACAACAAATATACTATATAATGTGAATAACATATGCTAAAACTTCCATCTTTTTTCCTTCTTTTTTCTTCTTATAAGACAACTTGTGTTATGTTTCTGATAACTTTTTGTAGCAGTGGGTTTTTCATATAAGCTATTATAAATGATCTTACAAATAGTGAATTGTAAAATATATTTTACGCCCAAAAAATCGATAAAAAAAAACGTTTATTGAATAGGCGGAGAATTACAGTTGTTCACAAGCTTGCAATTTAATATCTAACATATAAAAATGTGTTTCTCGCGTATATAACCTTTGCTTATTTAACAAGCACATGATACAAATTCTACGAACGCTCTATCTAGTCAGCAAGTTCATTAATATACTCCTCCGTTGGCAAGATAGAAAATCGGGAAATAACCTTTTACGGTTTTCTAAGGTTTAACCTCTATTTCAACAGGTTTTTCTGGCTTTTTAATTTTCTTGCAAATGTTTGGAATTAGGTTAAACTTATATAACACAAATACTAGTATATTAAAGAACCAGTTTCATAAGGCCTTTTCTTAACGCACGAGTCCAAGTTTGAAAAACGAGACGCGAAGCGTCGAGTTTTTCAACGGACGAGTGCCACAAGTGGTCTTATGAAATGTGTTCTTTATACTATTTTTTCTGTTGAGGAAGTTTAAGAGTATTTTAAATAAATTTATGTAGAAAATTTTACGTCAAATCGATTACTAGGGAGTTTTTATAAACACTTATGACAGCACTGACAGGTGGCTGAAACATTTTTTGTGCGGGTAAATCTGCCATAATGGGAGGAGCGCAAAGTTTTGGACGAGCTTTGAAACAACGCACGCAACCTGACAGCGTTCTTTGAATGGCCCTACGGGCAGATAATATCCAGAATTGTTGTCGGAGAAGGTTATGTAATGTTTTCAATCCCGGATGTAGATACTGTTCATGTGTATATCCGATGAGGAGAGTAGTTAAGCGATGCGAATTAGGTAACAGCAACGGATGCTTAATGGAATAAGCTAAATCAGAGTTTCGCAAACGACCGCCGACCCGTAGGAAGCCGTCAGTGTCCAGAAACAACGCGATTTTTCGAAATGGTTTTGGTAATAGTAGACCTTTGTCTAACTTGGAAATAATATCCGCAAAGGTGGAATATTGAACATGTTTTATAAGACACATTAAGGCCTTATGTAGTTCGTCAGTACTAGGATTTCCCAGCAATCTATTGGAATTATTTTTGAAATTAATCTGAACACGAACACAATAGGATAGAATCCTTTGAATTTTAGTAAGAGAAGAATATTTTTCAAGTAATGAATCAAGAACATGACTGTCGACATATAGTGTAAGAACTGATCGTTTTTCTTCCCTCTCGACTTCCGCCTCTTTTTCTGAGGGTCTAGGAAAGAAGCCGTCATGGCACCATTCACTTTTCGGTGTAGATAAAAAGGAAGGCCCATTCCACCACGGTTCATAAGCTAAGAGGTCTGAAGGACTCATTCCCCTGGACGCTGCGTCCGATACGTTTAAAGCGGATGGAATGTATCGCCATGATTTCGAAGGTATAATATCTTGAATGTAGCTTACTCGATTGGCTACGAACGTCTTCCAGCGACTAGGTGTTCAGCCATGCAAGGACGACTTGAGAGTCTGACCATGCCGTTATCTCGTCAAACACGATTTGACCTGAATATGTATCTTTTACGCACAAAATTAGATCTGCTAAGAGTTTAGCTGCTGTCAGTTCGAGTTTTGGAATGGTTAAGGATTTCAGTGGCGCAACGCGACCTTTCCCGCAGACCAGAAAAACAGAATTTTTGTCGCTTGTCTCGACACGGAAGTAGACAACTGCGCCGTAACCTATCGTTGAAGCGTCGCAGAAGCCATGAAGCTCACACCGCTGAAAGTTATACGCTAACACACGGCGGGGGAGTGAAAGATTAGAAAGTTCCGGAAGGCCGTCCCGTATTTGATTCCAGGACGCGACAGTGTCCGGATCCGGAGGCTCGTCCCAATCTACTTTTGAAGTCCACAAACGTTGCATAATGTATTTCGCGGTAAGTAGAATAGGTGACAAAAATCCTAAAGGATCAAAAATCCTTCCTATGTCGGAGAGTATAGTGCGTTTGGTGCAAGATCTGTCGGTCAGTTGACATTTGTACGAAAATGAATCGGTATGGCTGCCATTGGAGCCCTAGAACTTTTAAATAATGAGGTTCGTCTTTATCGAAAGATAAAGGCATTTGTCTATCGGAATTCGAAACTGCAGCAAGCAATTCTGGTGAATTGCTAGCCCATTTGCGCAACTTGAACCCCCAAGCTTCAGCAAATCGATCAATTCCTTTTGAAGTGAGAGAGCAGATGAAACGGAAGGGCAGGTACCCATGATATCATCCACGTAAATTTGAGTCTTAATCAGCTTGCTTGCCAGTGGAAAGCGAGACTGCTCTAGATCTGCGAGCTCATTTAGAGTCCGCATAGCCAAGTAGGGACTACAATTGAGACCGAACGTTACCGTATTCAAGGTATATTCACGTAGAGGTTCTTCAGGGGAAAACCTCCACAGAATTGTTTGGAAATTTCTGTGCGCAGGCGCGACGAGAATTTGTCTGAACATTTGTTGCACGTCTGCGAAAAACACTACAGGATGCAAGCGAGAAATTAGTAAAAGTGAAAAAATGTCCTTTTGTAATTTTGGCCCAGGAAGTAAAGTGTCATTTAAACTTAGACCTTTAGATCCCTTCGCGGAACAATCCCAGACTACGCGTAATTTTGTGCTTACGCTGTCGGGCTTGACCACACCACAATGATGTGGTAAGAAACAGGACAAAGGAGAGTGTACCTCGGTAGACACAAGTGTCATGTGTCCTTTTTCAACGTACTCCTTCATGAAATTGGAATATGCCGAGTATAGTTCGGGATTTTTCAATAACCGCGACTCGAGCATATAGAATCTACGTAA
>JABXWE010027164.1:0-19554 GCA_014611495.1 Limonius californicus | reverse complement strand
TAGAATGTTTTTAGGATCTCAATAATAAAAAAAAAAATGATGGCATTCCATTTAAAAAAAAAAGTTGAAAGTCGCCATTTTGTAATAATTCGTCCAATCGAAAATCTGATATCACCATCGTGTAGAGAATGTCCTGAAAGATATTACTGCCAAATATTTTGAAAGTAGTACCCATAGTGTGGCTAAAAAAAAATAAGGCGCTTACTCTGAAACAGGCTGTATATTTTTTTTGTTTTCCCCAATTTTAACTTTTACTGGTCCCCGAAAGATGGCCCTTGAAATTTTTTTTTTGTGAGTCTAAGAATTATTTTGATTGTTTTTAATGAAATTTAGTGTAATGCAATCCAAGTAAACGAATCTACTTTAATAGCAAATTCTAATTTAATAGAAATCACTAGAGGGCGTCAGTTATTGGCAATAAGCGTTAGATTTTTCATAGTAACATTTTTTCTGGCAATTTTCTACTGCAGAATTAGATACAGAACATAATCTCTTAATAAAAGTATTCTCAGAAAAAAAATGCACAGAAAGAGTAGAGAAATATAATTAACCAACCAAGGGCCTAGAAGGTAGCAGAAGAAAGGCATTCTCATGTTTTTCAGTATGAAATACCATTATTGAGATATTTCATATTTTATGGAAAATCAAGTCGGTATAAACATTTAGGTTTTGTCTTTTATGTGGACATCAAAACAATAAATAGAAAATTAATCAAAAAATACTTTATTATAAAATTATAGAACCTTTTGTGTTGCAACATCTTTCTAAAACATGGGAAGAACTATAACTCTGCAACAAAGAATTCTTTATTGTATATTTATGGAAATATATATTTTTTGGTATCCTGAAACAACCTTAAAGAGATCAATCCATAAAATGTGAAGTCTCAAAATTTTCAAGGTAAAGGTTCAAACAAATCTGTAATTCTCTTTAGGAGATTACATTTTATATCTACTTCTGCATTAAAGTATTACAAAAGCTACTCCATAAAAACTACCCCTATTACTGGTAACTGGCGTGCCATACTAACTTTCAACTACTGTTTAACATAGAAGTTAATATAAAAAATATTTGCACCCTAGCCTGTAGCGCTTATATATATATATAATTTTCATTGATGAAATCACGCTTGAAGTTTGTTCCACGTTTTTCAGTAACCCTATATCTTAATAAAACAGTTACTCAGGAATGCCATGACTTGTCTTAAACTAATGGTATGTGTCCGTCTCACTGTACTTAAAAAATATTTGAAATTTAAAGCAAATATTTTTGATCTGTAAAAAGGTTTTTGTAATAATGTTTTTCTTCACTTGCTATCATGGTGGCTATTTAATTTTTTAAATCATTATTATTCAAAGATTAGACCATGTTTACATACACGGTCTATGTATATAAGGGTCCAAAATAGGAAAACAGAAATAATAAATTTAATTGTATTGTTAAGTATTCCATAAAGAATTTAACCCTTTATTTTACTTTATTGCCAGTGTTGTTACTTTTGTTTATAAGTTTTGAACAAGATTTTATATCAGATTTTGTTTTTGATATAAAATATGCCAATAGAGAACACTTTGTATATATGTGTTTTATAAAATTTCTACAGGAAGGCCTGGATGACACGGCACAGAATTTTGTACAAAATTTTGAACATAATTTTGTGTAGAATTCTGCAAAACATGTATTACACGGAGCAGAATTTTGTACAAAATTCTTTCTGTGAGCATGCGCAAATAGGTACAAATTATGGTGACATCTGTGAGAAAACTATCAAAATAATCATGTGACTGTCGATAAAGTATTAAGAATTCTAACAAGATTTGATAATATTAGGTTAATGCAGAAGTTCGTAGCGCTTGTATTTATTTGTTTTACATGAACGCACGACAAAGCAAACAAGCTGCAGCTGTGAAGACCGCGAGCGAGATAAGAGAACGTGCGTGGAATGTCGGCGGGCGGCGTAAACACGTAGCAAACATATTCTTCTATGCCCTCTACGATTATCAATAAACACTAAAAATTGCCACGCCGGCTTTGTACAAAATTCTGTGGGTTTTAGATCATGCATCTAAAGTATTTTGTACAAAATTTTGCTGTATGACACGACACAGAATTTTGTAAAAACACTTTGAACAAAATTCTCTCTGTCTCTTTGCCGTCTACATTTCTATTTTCAATTGGATATATAGATGCCCAAATGAATTCAAATTTGAATATACATACACTTTTTGCGAAATTTCAATAATTATAAAAATTTATGTATCTTATCATAATTCTTGCAAGTTCATAAGTAGGTATCGAGCAATGTAACACAAAATAAGAGTATTGAATATAGTCTCAGATATACATTTAACATTAGGCCTGTATGACGTGGCACAAAATTTTGCTCAAAGTGTTTTTACAAAATTTTGTAGATTCATGTTCTAAAACCTACAGAATTTTGTACAAAGTCAGCGTCGCATCGATGCGCAAACGAGCAGCTTTTAGTGTTTATTGACAATCACAGAGGACAGAGAAGCATATGTTTAACACGTGTTTACCCCGCCTGCCGACACTCCATGCACTTTCTCTTATCTCGGTCGCTGTCTTCATAGCTGCAGTTTGTTGTTGTGCGTTCATGTAAAATAAATAAATAAAAATGCTGCGAGCTCATGCACCCAATATTATAAAATCTTGTTAGAATTCTATTTTATCGACAGTCACATTACTATTTTGACAGTTTTCTCACAGATGTCAATGTATTTGTGCATGCTCACAGACAGAATTTTGTGAATATATTTGTACAAAATTCTGTGCCGTGTCATACACCTCTTAATAGAAGATTTTTGTTCTGAAAAAGATTGTTTTAAACATTTTTGTAGCGCAAAAAATTATTTTATGATGGAGAAAATTATTTTAGCGAACTAATAGCTTCTGCCATTATAATAGGCGACCTTTATTTGAATACAAACTGAATGTGTGTTCAAAATGTTAGTCAACACATCGTTGTTGATGTTGAATTACCCCATATTAGGATTGAATGAAGGCGGTGGTTTAAGTATATAGAACTTTGAAAAAAACTCTTACCACCACAATATTTGGAACACTTAAATACTACTTTTGGCAACTAAACCGCCATCTTCAGAGGGAACTTAGATTAGCTAAAGTAACTTGGCTGAGGAATACCGCTAGAGATAAGTTGCATCACCAAATCAACAATGAAAGTCCAATTTGAATTACCGCAGTTTCCTTACTCAATTCAATTTAACAGCACTACAGGCGGGTCTGACCTATGGCTTTTATGTTCTTCTTTCATGTTTTCCTATCTTTAATTTCTGTTTTCCAGTGGTTTAACTCTGCTTCCTGGATGTCTTCATCCATTTGTTGCTGCCATGTTTTCTTTGGTCTTCCTATTTTCCGTCTTCCTTCTGATTTGTTCGAGTATTTTTCGTATGGTTCATCTACTCCCTTCCTCATTATACGTCTGAAACTTCTTAGCCTGTTTTGTTTTAGCTGTATACTTGGGTTCTTTAAATAGGTTTTCTAATTCCTTGTTTGTTCTTCCCTGCCAATTTTGCCCTACTTTTACACCTCCGTAAATTCTTCTAAATATCTTCCTTTCCCACATAAGCAGTTTGTTTTCTTCCACTTTTGATATCACCCATGTTTCACTCGCTTATGTTAGGATAGGTTTAATAACTGTCTTGTACAACCGGATTTTTGCTGCTCTTGGGATACCCTTGCTTGTTATGTACCGATTTGGGGATTCCGCGCACTTTGAAGCACTTATTATTCTTTTTTTTATTTGTCCTTGTTTTTTTCACTGTTTACATCGACACCTAAGTCCTAAGTATGTCACACTGTTTGTCAATTTGAAGGTTATCTCTTCTTTTGTAGTCTTTGCTGTTATGTTCAGTTTGTGACTTTCGTTTTGCGTTGTTACCCATAATCATGTAGTGTAATTTCTTGTATTTATTTCTAGTCCCACTTCCTTCTCCTATTTTTCAAAATTCTTTATTATGCCTTTTAGTTGTTCCTTTGCTCTCGTCATTATTATCACATCATCTGCATAAGCCAAAATTTGATATGGTCCATTAATAATCTTTGTGTTCGTGTTGATTCTGGCTTTTCTTATAATGTGTTCCAAAACAAGGTTGGGAATAGGGGGGTCACCTTGTTTTAGTCTCACATTGTTTTCGAATTCTGTGGATAGAGAGCCTTTAAATTTTGCCTTATTTGTTGCATCTTCTCAAAGTCATTGCTACTAAGGCTATTGTATCTTGATCATAATGTGGTTCTTCCATTGCTTTTTTCTTTCCACTCTGTCAAAGGCATGTTGGAAGTCTATGTACAGCGCGTGGATTTTTCGTGTATTTGTCTTAACAAGAATATTTGATTAATCTTTGATTTCCCCTCTGTGAATCCTGCCTGTACTCCGCTATCTTTTCTTTGGATTTGGCTCTGACGTTTGCGTTGATTAGTGAGGCTATTATTTTATATGTAGTATTTAGCAGCGATATTGGCCTATAGTTCTCAATCAATTGTTTGTTCCCTTTTTTGAAAATTGGGCAGATCAATGCAGTTTCCAATTCCTTTGGAATTTCTTTTTCTCCATATTTTTTTATTAATTTTATTAATTCTAGGGGAATTTTATTTGTACCAGGAGTTTCATTACTTTTCCCCTGGTTTATTATTCTTCTAAGGTCTTCCCGGTTTGGTAGTTTTTCCTCCACAACTATATTCCACTTTTGTTCTATTCTGCATGCCTCTTGATTTGTGAATAGCTTTTCAAAATGTTGTTGATAAATTTCTTTTATCTTCTATTCTTCCTTGCAAAACTCGCCGGCTTCATTCCTTAAACCTATCACTTGTTGTTGAAACCCTTTTCTTTCTCCTTTTATAATTCTTTAGAAGGCCTTTGCATTTTTATTGTTATATGGTTCTGCTAATTCTTATAATTTTTCTCTTCTTTTTTCTGCAAATTTTTTTAACTTTATATCCTGCTGTTTTATATTGGTTTTTGGATTCTTGTATGTGTGTTGTTGTAATCACTGCCTTTTGCTTTCTTGCTTTTTACGATTGCTTCTTCGCATTCTTTATTGAACCAGTCTTTTTCCTTCTTTGTTTCTGTTTCTTCGATTCGAGGAGTCACTCTTTTTCTATCTCGTTTTCGCTGCTGTTTATTTGCAGCCTCTGTTCTACCATTTCGGAGTATTTTTTCTTTATCTCTTTATTTTTGAGTGTTTCCGCTATACTTTTCTTTGGCTGCTGTTGGGTACATTTATAATCTGCCCTGACTTGCTTTATTTTATTTCGTAGCATCATATGAGCTGATCCGATCTCTATTCCCCTACACGATTGTACTTGATTTACAGTGTTCACTTATCTTTTTGAAATCAACACAGAGTCCATCTGATTTCTAGTTGTTCAGAGCATCTTGTAAAAATGAAAAAGCATATACAAAGCAACATGGTGTAGTCCAGATGGGAAAACCAGTTTCCTTACTAAAGATACATAAAGAAAAATTAATGTTGAAGAAAGTTATCTAAATGCTATAACTATAGTTTATTACTAATTTATTTAAGATAATGAAAATCTGTATGATTCGACCTATCAGTCTTGCATACATTGATGCATTGCATGTGTCAAGCAAAAACAAATATTTAAGCTTTAATAATTCTTGACCAAAATTAAGCAATGATTGGCAAGTGTTGGAAGCAGAAATTAAGAAGTATTTTCTATACAGTTTTACGTGTTAACTAACATTTCCATTACACCCTGCGGCTGTGTGTGAATGAGCGCCATCTATTGTAGACGAATAGAAGTTATCCGTACATAAAATTTATTTTTCTTTGATATCATTAATTTTTTGGTAGAAGAAAATAATTTTTAAGTTTTGGTACCAAGATTAAGGAATCCATACTTTCTTAAACTGGTCCAAACATATTTTAATGTATTGAGTAACAATTTTCCAACAAGGAGTTAGTTTATGTGCTATTATTTGGTTATAATTTTTGCAAATAAAAAACCGCAAATCTTTCTTTTTTCTCACGTCTCTGGTTAACAGCAAACTACTAAATTGTAGAAAATAACTTTTGCCTATATTTTTGTAGGCATAATTTATTAGCATCTCTTCAACGCGACAGTTCTGTAATAAACTTGTATGACATCCAGCACACGGTGGTAGGAACTGAAGAAGTTGAACCGTCTGTATTAGAAAGAGTTGTGGTACCAGGCTCACCTCATAATATTACTTCATTCTCCTGGCATGAAAGTGATGAAAACAGACTATTAGCTATTGCACTGTCAGGTATTTTAACTTTTTTTCTTAATTTTTAGGCTGTTAACTATTGGAAATTAATTTGCAGGATCTGTTACTGACTATACCGTGTTTGATAGAATTACTCTAAATTGGGCCCCAAATTCAAATATAGTATGGACATATGGACGAAGAACTATGAAATGCTTAAGTGAAAACAGTGGTGTGTATGGCATGGTGCACGATATATCCCATAGGATAAAACAAAGAGCTATAGTTGGATATGGTTTAAAAGTAAGTTTTAAGTTTTTAAACTAAATTTGTATAATATCCATTGAACTTTTACAGGAAGAGTTTTGGAAAAATGGAGAACTAGTAGACGATGAAATGGTATCCAATGTCTGGAAATGGTTACAATTGAGCAACAGACTTGTAGAAGAAGGCATTTTGAGGGGTTACAATTCCAGACATCCTGGTGTTCGTTCAGTTTTAAAAGTAGATGGTAACGTAAATAAGTCTGACATTGTTTCTGTTTCCTGGTCTGAATTGGGAAACATTAATTGCCATAGTTCTGCACGAATTTATAGGTATTTTTGTATTCTTCTGCTTTTGTTTATTTATTTGTTTGACTATTTTGCAGACACGAAGATAGAGACAAAGCACTTCATTTGTGTGGTTGGCATTTTGAGAGAGACACAAATTCCCTAGCAAAATTTTTAGAAAGGCTTCAAAAAGAACAAGCTTATTCAAGAGCAGCCGCCATAGCTGTTTTCAATTTAAAGATAAAAATGGCCTTGGACATTTTAAATCAGGGTTCAGAAAATAGTGCACAGAATGTGAACCTTAATGTGGTGGCCATGGCTCTTGCTGGATTTTCAGATGACAAAAACAGTATGTGGAAACAATTTTGCTCTTCCGCAAGAGCACAACTCACAGACCCTTATTTGAGGGCTGTGTTTGCTTTTTTGACTGCTGAAAATTATAGTTATGAAAATGTTTTGGTAAGTATTTTATAAATATGTTTTTTTACACGTAAAGTAAATAGAATATCACTAATAATTTCAACAGGTTTTTTCATAGGTATTTCAATGTATTTACACGGCATTGTTAAAAGCTATTATAAGTAAAGGGGTAGTTATGGAAACAGCACATTTGGTATTGATTTTGATGTTGAATCAGATAAAGAAAACATTTTAGTTCTTTGCATAAATATAATCACTTACAAAAGCTTAATAATTTTGTAACAAGTTCTAGTTTAAACCCTTAATCAGGGTCACATAAAAGTATAAAAAATAATTTAAAAAAATTAAACAGCCTCAAAAGAAAATAAATATGGTGTTTTCAAATCCATCAAAGTTATATGGTTTAATTAGAATACATAAACATGAAACACGTATTGGATCAATAATTTCATACATATTGTATGATAGTGCCCGCTTTTGAACGCTTCAACAAATTTTTTAATTAAAACAACAAACGTTAGTTTACCAAATAAAATATATACAAAATGTACAGGGTGAGCGAAACTCGATGTCTCAGCTCTATCATAAGAAAAGGAAAAACGATAGAAAAAATCTGAAAAGAGGTCCTTAAATGGGATTGAGTAAGGTCCATTTTAAGCCAAATTTGCATATTTTTCCATATTTGGAAACCGAAGTAATGATGTCATCGAATTTTTTTTTCCAGAAACACCTATATTTTGGCATACTTAAAAAGAGCTAATTTTTCTGAACAAATTTTGTAAAGAAAAAAATTTGCTATCTTTTTCCATTAAAAAATTATAAGCAAATTTGTAAAAAAAAAGTATTATCGATAATTCGCAATCGTCACGATTTAAACAAGTAGCGTTTGGAAACAAATGGCAAAGTCGCATCTGTCAATAATTAAACAGTATTAATTAGTATTAATTATTAATTTAACATTAAAAAACACACAGAAAGAAACAAAGTATGTAGGCAATCACTCCAACAAATTTTCAATGTAACCACCTCCTACTTCTAAACACTTATCCAATCTCCGCCTTACTTCTCTCACTGAAGTCTTACGTAACATTTCTCTAGAGAGTTCATCGCAAGCATTTCTGATTTTTTCTTTTAAATGTTCCAAGTTAACAGATGGTGTTCTGTAAACTTTATTTTTGAAAGTTCCCCACAATCGGTCCATTTATGCCTATCCAATTTTCTCCGTAAGTTTCATTTAAATATTGTTGGACAATTCTTTCTTTATGCGGTGGAGCTTCGTCATGCTGGAAACACATGTTTGCTCGCAGCTGTAGTGGCACATTTTCGAGAAGCACAGGAAGTTGTTCTTGAAGAAATTGCAAATATCGCTCACTATGTAAAACCCCTTCATAAAAATATAGACCAATCAAATGCCCATTAATAATACCACACCAAACGTTAATTCCGAAGTGTCCTTGGTTTTCAATCGGATTGACAAAATGTGGATTTTCAGTAGCCCAAAAATGTTCATTTTTTTTTATTGGGCTTACCGTTACTAACAAAACGGCTTTCGTCCATCCACAACACATGCTGAAAAAACAGATTGTCATTGATTTGTAAGTTTTCCATCACTTGGGCAACATAATTAATTCTTCGTTGTTGATGTTGATCTGACAAGTGTTCTAAGTTGTGAAGTTTATAATCGTGATAACCATATTCTTTCCAAATTATTCATACCGAACTATATTTTAAATTCAACTCACGATAGGCTTGCCGAATCGAGTTCCTTGGATGGTCTTCAAAATACTGCAAAACAGTGGCAACAATGTTGTCAGAATTGACCCTTTTAACAATTTTTCTTCCCTTTCGAGAAGAAAATGCCTCGTTATTTGCACGTAAATTGCGTTCCAATCTTGCAAATATTTTTAAGCTTGGAATAATACGTTCGGGGTATCTCTGGGGGTATAACTGAACTGCTATTCTAGGATTCTTTTAAGATTCCCCATAAACCAATAACATGTCGACTCTTTCGTTGTGCCTGAACATTTTTCAAAGTCCAATGACAACAAAACAATATTTGTCAACCATTAGTTTAATTTATATATTAATAATAATAATAGGCAATTTCAGATTGCCTATTATTATTATTAATATATAAAGTATGAATTTCAACGAAGTAAGGCAGCAAACAATTAACAAATTAGTTTAATTATTGACAGATGCGATTTTTTTTTGTTTCCAAAGGCTACCTGTTTAAATCGTGACGATTGCGAATTATCGATAATACTTTTTTTTTACAAATTTGCTTATAATTTTTTAATGGAAAAAGATAGCAAATTTTTTTCTTTACAAAATTTGTTCAGAAAAATTAGCTCTTTTTAAGTATGCAAAAATATAGGTATGTTTCTGGAAAAACAATTCGATGACGTCATTACTTCGGTTTCCAAATATTGAAAAATATACAAATTTAGCTTAAAATGGACTTTACTCAATCCCATTTAAGAACCTCTTTTCAGATTTTTTCTATCGTTTTTCCTTTTCTTATGATAGAGCTGAGACATCGAGTTTCACTCACCCTGTACAACCGAAGCAACGAGCGCATGGCTGCTCGTCTTGACAAAAGGTCTTAACTACTGATCTTTTGCCACTGTTTTTGAAGTAGGCCCTTCAGGGCGGAAGTCACAAATCATCGAAATGGACAGCCTACAGGATGGTTGTCACAATTCTGTAAATGTACCAGATGTTTTCGACTTTTACATATTTTCGAAACAAATTTACACATAAACGTAAAAACATTCCTAAACATGCCGGCGACCTTGAAAGGACTGCCTTTCGAAGTTTCTAATTTTACAACAACATAGTAATAATAAACAAATTATAATAAGTGGTAATTCTAAAAAGTCTCAACGTATTCTAACACTAACACTATACTTGTTATTCACAAGCACTACCGATATTTTCCTCAAAGGAAAAGATGCACAATCTGGCTGTAGCTTTGGTAATTAGGCCTCTTGTATTTTCTACAATTGAAGGGCTTGGTGCAAGAACCGTCTAAACGCTATTTTTTGTAAAAATGTTAGATGGATCTTATTAAAAAAAATTGCTCTATCGATTGGTGCAAGAGCCATCTAAATATATGAGCTCTAAATACGCGAAAATTTAAACAAAATTGTATTTGTCGCAAGAAACAGCTATGTGTTCTAAATATAACATGTTCTTGCACCAAACGTATTGCTTACTCCAATTGCTAACAAAATTTTTTTGGTGCAAGAACAGGCTATGTAGGTCACATAGCCTGTTCTTCCGCCAAACCGCTAAACAGTTGCAACAGCGCCGTCACATCCTGCACTTTTGTCGTTTTTGTTTAGTCATTAATTTATTAATTTCTAAAAGAATGGCCACGGCAAGATCAAGTTTTTCAGAAGACTCTGATGACAGTGTTAGTGACCGAACCTATTTAGAAACTAATAGCAAAAATACTCGCAAATATGGTGATGATATTAGCAGCATACGTAGTAGTGAATCAAATGGCAGTGTTAGTGTCTCCAATGATACAGAAGAATGTGAGGTTATAGAAACCAAGGGTTTGTCTTATTTCTTTAGTTTATTTAAAATAGAACTTATTGCTTTACAAAATGTATTTAGGTAAGAAGAGGGGTCGACATTCTGCTACTTGGAAAAGGAATGTACGGAAGCTTGCAAAAAACAGCGGGAAACAACATATTAACAGTGCCGGAAGATTAGTTGAAGCAAAGCAAGTCAGCCCTCCATGCACATGCAAAAAAAAATGTTACGAGTTGTTTACTAATTTATAACGTGATACAGTTTATTCACAATTTTACGAAATGGCTACAAGATGCCTACTTGAGCGCATTGGTAACAACCAGTACCGTAAAAAGAAGAAGACCTGATGTTCCTGGAACATCTAATGATAATGACGATGGAGAAAAGAGACGCAAGTTAACGATCTCGTATCATATAAAATTAGGCGGTAAAAATGTGACAGTTTGTCAAACTGCGTTTTGCAACATGCACGCAATACGTAAATCGCGTATTCAACGTATTGCCCAAAAATGTTCGGTTGATCATATTTTTCCTGGTATAGATCGTCGGGGTCAATATAATACTCGCGTTAATAAAATTCCTGATTATGTGACTAGTACTGGTCATGAACATATAGCAAGTTTTCCAGCAAGAGAATCACATTATTCTAGAAACGAAAGCCAGAAAAAGTACCTGCCTGCCGAGTTGAACATTAAAACGATGCACGAAATGTACTTGGAAAAATATGAAAGAAAATCATTCGATTTACTGAAGCAAAAGAAACCTATCCACCCTCGTGTTACCTATAATTTCTATTACCGTTATTTTGTTAATCATTTTAACATCGCAGTGACACGTGCTCTAATTGCGACTCATTAAAAAATCAAATGGAATCTGCTGTCAACGATGAAGCAAAAAAAGCCCTCCTAGGTAACAAGGAATTGCACCTTCGTAAAGCACAATCATTTTATGATGATTTAAAAGAAAAAACCAAATTAGCCAAAGAGGACGAAACAGTAGAAACCATCTGTTTTGATTATCAGCAAAATCTCCCATTCCCTGTGTTAACGACTAGTGACATTTTCTATGCTAGTCAGCTATGGGTTTATAATCAAGCATTCCATGGAGGTAAGAAAAATATCTCGGTTATGTACATGTTTGATGGATCTACCGGAAAGAAAGGGTGTATTGAAACTATTTCTTTCTTAGATCATTATATTAAAAACTGCTTGGATACAAGGGTCAGAACGTTACATATATTTACCGATAACTGTGCAGGCCAGAACAAAAACTCCGCTATGGTTAACTACCTCATGTCACTAGTAAGAAATGGTGTTTTGCATGATATATCTCATCATCTACCTGAACCCGGACACAGTTTTCTCCCTTGTGATAGGGACTTTGCCAAAATTGAGCGAAAAAAGCGCAAGACGGAAATTCTTTACAATCCAGAAGAATGGTACAACTTGGTTCAAAACTGTGGGAAATATTTAGAGGTTGTACGCGTGACTCAAGACATGATTTTCGACTTTAAGTCGCATTTGGAACCACATTTTAAAAAACCTCTGTTGTGAAGAAGAAACCTTTTACCATATCCAAATATAGGATTTTGAAGTTCAGCCATACACATTCCGGTGAAGTTTTTGTTTGCGAAAATCATTCGGGACTAGGGCTTCAAGGATATCCTTTGCTTAAAACCGCAAATAATATAGATTTGAATGCCCCAAGGGCATATAACGAGAAGTTACCAATAAAAGCTAAAAAATGTGATTGTATAATGCCTGTTATTAAAAAATTTGTGCCACTGGCGAATATGCCATTCTATGACGGCCTACAAAAACAGGAAGAAACTGCACCTGATTCTGAATAACCTTTTGTATATATTTTTTCTGAAAATTCTGTGTGCTTTTTGATTAATTTTATTTCTGTATGTGTATTTAACGTTATTTATGTATTGATTATTAAAAAAATGTTGGTTGGGTGCAATAACCGTCTATGTGCGAAAATTTTTCCCTTTTAAGGGACTAATCGTTTTACTAAAATATAATAATAATCTTCGTCTATCTCTAGATTAGTCGACTAATGCACCCAGCACGAAAGAAAACAACATTTATTTGTCACTAATTTTTAACGCGTTTTTATTGTTTCCTGAAAAATTATATAATTTACACATAGACGGTTCTTGCATCAAGCCCTTCAATTGCAGTTCGGACCACGCCGTCGTTTCCTGGAACAGCAGGGGTGGTAAGTTGTCGTCACGGACAATGATGATCTGCTCAGATCGCAATTGTGTGCCCTTCCGATATTCCACTTTGTTTTTTCTTGCAGCCGATGCAAATATTCCTTTGACCATCTTGTCCAGAAATGTTGGCGTAATTGCTCTATACGCTGATATTGTAGGCAAGCTCGCAATAGCAGGTTCCAATGGGCTGGTTAATAAGTCTCCTATTAAAAAGTGGCCAGGGGTTAAACAGGATAGGTCGTTATCACTAGATAAAGAGATTAAGGGTCGTGAATTTAAAACGGCTTCAATTTGTATTAAAAGTGTTTACATTTCCTCAAAAGTAAGATGTGATTGTCCTGCGACACGTCTTAAGTGAGTTTTCGTCGCCTTCATAGCAGCTTCCCATAAACCTCCAAAGTGTGGAGAATTAGGCGAATTAAAATGCTATTTGATGTTATCGTTGGTTAAGAATTTTACAATTTTTGCGTTGCCTTTTTCATTGAGTACCAAATTCCGCAGCCTTTGAAGTTCCCTTTCTGCTCCTACAAAGTTGGTACCACATTGTTCGAACATATATTTGCAACCATGCCCTGGCGGCCTATGAATTGTTTCAAAGCCGCTATAAAGGCCTCTGTCGATAAATCGCTAAAACATACGAAAATCGCTCCATATGATTTAAGAACCTTGGACGTTCTACTTTTAGATTCTTTAATCTAAAATGGACCACAATAATCGATTCCGCAGTTTAAGAATGGTCTTGCTAGTTGAATTCTTGTAGATGATAAGTTTCCCATCGTATGACGTACTGGAATAGACTTAGCATGGAAGCATTTTACACATGATCTAATTAACCCTTTGACCCCTTTCAAACATGATAATTTGGCACGTACGGCATTTAATGTTGCATGGACACCACCATGCAAGGTTCTCTGATGTTCATGCCGAATAATTAATGTTGTAAGAAGATGATCCGTGGGTAATACTATTTGATGGTTTGCGGTATAAGTAATACCGCAATTTTTCAATCTATCCCCAACACATAAAGACAACTTGCCGGTGAGAAATCCAATTTCACTATTTTTGGCCAGTACTAGTATATTTATGGAACATTTAGAGATCAATTTGTCTGATATCATTTAGCATAGTTTGACAGTTTCATAAGTGTTATTAATAATAAGCACCTAAATTTCCACTATAAATACAACATAACTCGTGCATCTGCTTGCATAAGTTATTTAGACTTAAACAAATTAGAATACTTTGTAGAAATGCTATACAAACCGATATCACAGGACCTTAGATCATTCACATTTATATGGATATGACAACAGATTGTAAAGTGTGTTGTAAAGATATCACAGACAAACAATTTTTGTTCCTTCTCTTCCTAATACAAATAAATCATATCTACCATCTTTCTCTGTACCCTTATGCAATCTACGCATGCGCTCACGCGTGTTGTACGGCGGGAAATTTAAATATGTAGTAAATATAACTAATATAAACCAGTGCAATTATCGCAGTCTTTTAAATCTTGCGACAAAACCATTCTTGCCATTTTTCAAAATTAATTATTTGACACCTCTATAACTGTCAAATATTTATTTTTAAAATATAGTATGCTAAGACAAGATCGATGGTAGGAATTTGAACAGAAGTTGTGATATCAGGCAAAAAAGGCATTGGCGAAACACGCAACTTCTTCTTTGGCCAATAGGTTTCTTCGTCATAGCTTTCAGCAGAAAAATGTTTAGAACATATAAGTGAATCTAGCTTAATATGACATTCTTTCAAATTACATGCTTTCAACCACAAATCAGCACATACTTTGTTTGTAGGAAACCTGCAATAGGTACGTACATAAGTAATCAAATCATTGACATGAATTTTAAAGAATTGAATATCTGTTAGCTTTAAATATAAACAATACAACTGCACGTGGTTAATTCTCAAAAATGTGGGTTTTATAAACTATAGAAATAGAAATACTTACTGATGAAAAGAAAACAAACAATTCCTTGATTGAGGAGCACTGCAAATATCGCATTTTTGCACCATTTTAGATTAAAATTAAAGGTTTCAATAACACAAAACGTTTCCACATTTGCAGGTTATGCGCTGTTGTTGTGACTTTTCTCACTGACAGTTTAATTTGTGTAATTCTCGCCATATGTCAACAGCAACTGGGTGAGCGCCAATTGAAAAGGGTACACGTGAAACAACATTATTGGATGTCATGCAACGGCAAAAGAGACAGATAAAAAAAAGTTTGTTGGGATCTTTACAACAGTGACGTACCTAGTTTCTTATGGAGTAGTATTATCCATGTAAATGTGTATGATCTAAGCACAGGACTCATCATCATAAAAGACATAGGTTGGCAGTCTGGAGATCTTTGATACATAGAGTTCTAACAGTTCTATTGGATAAAATTAGTCAATTAACATATTAATTACCAGAATAGATAATAAACTAACTAAAATTATTTAATTGCCACTCTGAGACAGTCAAATAAGTTTTCATGTTTTGCTGGTATATCAGAGGAAATTGCAATAGTTGGTTTGGTTGATTTTCAAAACAACAAAACCACTGAATACTTTATTCGACACTAAAAATAAAACCTATCATTTATTGGGTGTTATGGAATAGAATTGTTCTGGGTGTGATTCTGTATACGTAGGTCAGACAATTAGAAATTTTAATACTACATACAAACAGCATATATGCTGATGTAAATATAACATCAAGAAAAGTCAAACTATCCCAAACACTTAAATATTATTTTAAAAGCACTTTTAATGAAGGAGCTAATTGAATTTACGAATTCGCTATTAAAAGTTTTGGAATAGTTGACCAAAACTAAGATTGATACCAACATAAAAATTGTTGTTTATACCTAACAACACCTTTTTTTCTTCTATTGCATTTAGCCATACGATTTTATCACATCTAAGTATGTATTAAGCAACTAATAACCAATAAACCTCTTGAAGTTATTAATAATATTGTATTGACTAATTAATTAATACAAATTTAAACAAAGTAAGGCCTTAAAGTAATAACACATCTATATCTTTTTGCTATAGAACGAGAATGGAATGTCGGTAGATGACCGTGTGGCATTTGCTTGTATGTTCTTATCTGATAACAAACTTCATGAATATTTGAAGAGTCTCACGAATGAATTGATTGAAGAAGGAAATCTGGATGGTTTCCTATTAACTGGTTGGTTATTATATTTTACACTCTTAATTTACATTCTAACTAAGTACTTCTGTGTATAGGTAACAATGCTGATGGTATTCGTCTTCTTCAAAGGTATTTGGATGCTACAGGAGATATACAAACAACAGCCATTATCGGGGTGAAAGCTTTTCCAGGCGAAGTTTTTGCCAATTCTGTAAAAGAATGGGTGATCAGGTATTAAGAGTGTTGGGTAATGAAAATCAATTTTTTATACGGTTTTTACTAGTTATCGAAATCTTTTGGATACATGGCAGCTTTGGAATCAACGGGCATTGTTTGATATTATGTTCAGCTCATATAGACCAAGTGATAAACCTCCACAGCAGGTTTATGTGTCTTGCAATTTTTGTGGTAAGAGCATATCTGCATACATGCAAGGATTAAATAGGGGCCGGGGACCATTTACCCGGATGGGAGGCACAGCAAATAAACTGAAGGTAACCCAAAATACAACGGTCAATTTTGTTTTAAATACAAAATCTCATAGATGTCTTCTTGCCCTAATTGTCGTAAACCTCTGCCCCGTTGTGCAATTTGCCTGATGCACATGGGGACTACAACTGGATTGCATGGTACTGATGATGGAGATAACAGATTAGCTGAGTTTTCACACTGGTTCACTTGGTGCCAAACTTGTCGCCATGGAGGACACGCTTCTCATATGATACATTGGTTCAAGTAAGCAAGCTTTTATTTTAAACTGGAAAAATATATGTAGATTCTATTATTTACTTTTAAGGGAGCATTCAGAGTGCCCGGTTACACCATGTACCTGCAGATGTTTTTCTGTGGATTCTATGAGCAACGAAGTTAGTACATAAGCATTTGACTGTGTTTGTTATTTGTGACACAATTTTTTATGGATTTTTAGTGCTTGTTGAATAAGTAATTGGATGAATAATGTATAATTTGTATACTACTGATGTTAAAATTATCAAACCTGAAATTTTACCTTTTTTTTTAAATTAAGGTTACAAAGCAAATTTTATTGTAGGACTAATTCAGTTCTATGACCTTAGTTACAATTTTTATTTTACTTAAGTTCTTTAAAAATGTTTTTTGCAAACAGTTGGAAGCTTTACTTTTTTGTCAACATTAGGTTAAGACGCCCAACCACAATTCTTTTAAATCTCACACAGGAAATTATTTACAACTGTCTAGAAACTGCTAATTTGTTTGGACAAATTATCTCATGTTTTAGTTAAAGAAAGAAATAATTATAAGGTTACATTTCATTAAGTAAATCATTAAAACAAATTCCTTTTTGGTGAGAACATTTGTAAGTGCAGATGAAATCATTCAAATATTACGAAACATTGGTCTTTCCGGTTGAAAATATGTCTTAGTCATTTGTATCAATCATCGTTTTGCGAATTTTTAATATCAAATGAGAGCAGAAAGAAGAAGAACCAGAGGTCCCAAGTCCAATGGGAAGACATCAAAGAGATGGCTAGGTATAGAACCACGTACATTGAGGAATTCAGGAGAATGGTTAGAGACTACTACATCTGTAAGAGATGAGATGGAACGCTTTAGGGCATAAATGGGAATTTTATTTTACTTAAGTTGTTTGCAAATGTTTTATGCAAAACAATTGGAAGGTCGCATCTCATTAAGTAAATGCTTAAAAGCATTTCCTTTTGTTCAGAATATTGGTATGTGTAAGCGAAATGAATGAAATATTACTAAACGTTGGTCTTTCCATTTGAAAGTGTATCTTTGTCATTTTTATCAATCATTGTTTTGCGAATTTTCAATATCAAGTGAGAGCAGAATGAAGATGAACCAGAGGTAGACTCTGAGTCCAATGGGAAGACATCAAGAAGATGGCTAGGAATAGAAAACAAAGAACAATGTGGAATTCAGGAGAATGAGGAGAGACTGCTACATCTGTAAGAGATGGATAGAGAACACAACGCTTTAGGGCATGAATCGGAATTTTATTTTACTTAAATTGTTTACAAATGTTGTTTTATGAAAAAGAATTGGGATGTCATATCGCATTAAGCAAATGCTTAAAAGCATTTCCTTTTGTTCAGAACATTGGTATGTGTAAGCGAAATGAATGAAATATTACTAAACGTTGGTCTTTCCATTTGAAAGTGTATCTTTGTCATTTTTATCAATCATTGTTTTGCGAATTTTCAATATCAAATGAGAGCAGAATGAAGATGAACCAGAGGTAGACTCCGAGTCCAATGGGAAGACATCAAGAAGATGGCTAGGAATAGAAAAAGAAAAACAATGAGGAATTCAGGAGAATGAGGAGAGACTGCTACATCTGTAAGAGATGGATAGAGAAGACAACGCTTGAATCGGAATTTTATTCTACTTAAATTGTTTACAAATGTTGTTTTATGAAAAAGAATTGGGATGTCATATCTCATTAAGCAAATGTTTAAAAGCATTTCCTTTTGTTCAGAACATTGGTATGTGTAAGCGAAATGAATCAAATATTATAGCCCACTAGAAATCGACATTAAATTTGCAAAGCATGATGTAGTTCTGATTTTTTGGTATGTTGTATGGACCACTTAGGGTAGTGTGAATCCAAATTTGCAACTACGAAAAACTTGTGCTCGCTGCGCACCACGCGAAAAACTGCGATATTTTGGGACTTTTTGACATTTGGCTCTAAAAGTCGTAAACTATGCGTTTTTCGACAAACAAATCTTAATACTTTTTCAAGTTAATTAAATTTGCAGAAATTTAAGCCCAACCGCAGCTCTATAAACCCTATAGGGACCAAGCTGTGGCCCTTCGAAGATGGTCCATTTTTCCCGAAAATTGACAATTTGAAGTTTTGCTCCTCTTCGGAGCAAAATATTGGCAAAATCGCTCGTCCTATGAGAAAAGTCATTAAAATTAAAGTTGTAGTACATTTAATTTGCTTTCATTAAAGCACAGAACGAAGTCTGTGAGACTAATAGTTCACTCACAATCTGGAAAGAACGAAAAGATGGTAAAAATTGATTTTTCAAGTATTGAGACAAATCTCTTTGAATACATATTTGTATGTATAGTACAGTCGACCGCACGTCAAGCGTAACACTTTGGACTTTGTACCGGCCGCACGGAGAATGTGCGCCATAGTAGTCAGAGTTCAGTTTATCCTGGTGGTGTTACGCCTGACGTGCTGTCGATCGTACCAAAGAAAAAGGCATAAAATCATGTATAAACGATAATTACTTTTTAATTTGCAGACTTGACCTGTAAGTATGCGTAAATTATTCCTGTTCAGCGCTAAAGTATCATGGTTATTGCTCTTTGCATAAGGTACGAGATCGTACTTTGACAGAATTCCCGGACAATGATCACCAGGTCATCAGCGTAACCTAGAGTGTCCATCCTGGCTTCTGCCATCT
>JABXWE010027163.1:0-18469 GCA_014611495.1 Limonius californicus | reverse complement strand
TGAAGTGTTTAGTTATATGGATAATAAAAGTTTAATTAATTTTCAAGTTTAATCTGGTTTAATTATTATAAAAGTAATTTAAACTTACCTGGAATAAATTAATCTACAGTGTTTTTCATTCCAAAATTGTGGAGTAAATAAGTGATGAAATCCTAAATAACATCAAAGTGTTATTTATATTACATTAAAAGAGAGAATTTACTTACCATCTCTTTAATAATCAATAAATTTCACGATAACTGTAACAGTGAACAATATTGGAAGAACGAGGTCATGCTGAATCAGGATGCTGTCATATATTATTTGGCGGTAAAATGCTGAGATCGCATATTTCAACGACGCAGATATACATAGTGCTACATCAATAAGGATATACACCAGGAGTCAACATTTAAAGGAAATTTCAGATAAGTTTAATTAAAATCTATTGTATAAATGTTGATTTTAATATTGTATTTCATAACTATCAAGTCTAGGGAAGCCACGAATTTTAAAGAAAAATAACCCTGAGAATTTAATTTATTTGTATGTTATTATGTTTAAATTATTTTATGGGCGTAACCAAAATTATTAACAATTTATTTAAGCTAGCCGAGGTTTTATAAATCAAAATTTACTTTTATTTACAGTATATTTAAAATTATAAGAAGCTACACAACATTTATATGGTCGCTGCCAACTTGGGGCGATTTCATCTATTATAATTTATATAATTAATAAAATTCATAGCAATATATATATATTTATGTAGTTTTAATGGTCCCAAACCTTATTTCTAAACAAACGTTTCTATTGCTGGGAATTATAACTCCCTTACAATTAAAAGATATTACTTAGTCAACTGTAATATTATCTACAAATAGCATCGATAATAATCATTGATTTTGTGTTCTGAATTGATATTTCCCTAGTATAAAGTTCAGCTGTGATTTCAAATTGGTTCAAATCTTTGTAGATTATCCTCACCGTCTGCAAAAACACAGCGTCGTCTGCAAAACATAAAATCTTTATATTTATGTTTTACTGCTTTTATTTTGTAGTTTAGTTATTTCAATGCTAATTAAAACTCAACTTGGCCGTCGCATTGTCTGATATCGGTGGACATGAGAATTTCTTCAGTTAGTGCAGTGTTGAGTATTAGCCGTGTACTATTGTTGGTGTTTATTTCTTTAATTACATTTATAATCTTCTGATCTATGTTTTCAAATAAGAGGAGCTTTATATCGTCTAGCAATCCTATTAAAGGCTTGTTTCAGATTAACAAAACACATGTATAAGTCTCAAAGTCAATTGCGTGTTAAATAATTTTTTTGTACTTAAGTACAATTCACTGTAGACCGTTGCAACAAAAACAGTGCTATTCTAAACTTTTTGTGATTGTATTATTAATTTCTTCTAAGAAAATGTTAATCAACCATTTCCTAACTGCACTTAATAGACTCATCCTCATTTAAATATTGCTATCTCAATGCTTGATTGTATTGTGTCTATTTCCATTGCATCTTGTCACATTTTACGGCGTCACAGCGTAGTTAGCTCATCTGTTAGGTGGATTCCTTCCACTGTAACTATACAGGGTCGCTAAAATGTTTGGAAACGGTCAAATATCTTGGAAACGGTTTATCGGAATTCTTTAAGATTTGGCACAAGACTATAAGCAGTTAAGTTCTACAATTTGTATTTTTTACAACTGTATATTATCATTGGTTTTTGAGATCCAAGGCTAACTTGATTTTTTTAGGTAGCACTAGCGGTCAATTTCACCATTTTTGAAACCATAATTTTTTTCTGAATTCAGTAATGTAGTACATGCGTATTTTATCTTTTAAATATACTGCAAAGAAACGTTGCATACTTTATTAAAAAAAATTAAATCTCGGTTTTTGAAAATACAATAAAACAAACTTACAATTTTAGATAAAACGGGAAAAAGTACAACAGGTGTTCAAAGTGCTCTCTGTTCACTTCTTGGCAATAATGAACACGTTGAACGAAGTTTTGCAACGAATCAATCAATGTATTTAGTGAAATACTGGCAATTTCGTTCCTTATTCGTTCATGCAACTCTTCCAAATGCATTGATCTGTTAACATAAACCCGATTTTTGACATGACCCCACAAAAAAAAGTCGAGCGGAGTTAAATCTGGTGATCTGGCTGGCCATTCGATTGCTCCTCTCCGTCCTATCCATCTACCAGAAAATGTTTCACTTAAATACTGCCGTACTTGAAGTCCAAAATGTGGTGGTGCTCCGTCTTGATGGAACCATATGGTGTCAGCTGGCCGATTCGGATTTTCGTAGTTCGGGTATATTTGTCTTAGTCGGGGTATAACTTGTTGTTGCAAAAGTTGCAGATATCGCTCAAAAGTTAAATTGCCATTAAGGAAAAAGGGACCTACAACATTCCGACCAATGATGCCACACCAAACATTAATTTTTTATGGCCGCCATCCAATGCGGATTACTGTCTGACCAAAATCTACAGTTATAGCGGTTAACATGCCCATTTAAACAAAAAGTAGATTCATCAGAAAACAGCACGTTGTTAATGAAGTTGCCGTCCTGTGTTGTCCTGTGCATCATTATTTCACAAAATTCAATCCTGCGGTCAAAATCATCTTCGCTCAATTCTTGCAGCAAGTGAATTTTGTAGGGATGTATTTTTCCCGTTTCAATATTTTTTGAATTGATCCTCTACTCATATTATGGTTCAATGCCAACTGTTGTACAGAAGTGTTTGGATTTTCTATAACGTCTAACATAACATTCAAAGAGTTGTCGTCATTTGTAACATTGTTTAATCGTCCAGATTTTGGTCGATTATTAACACCCCAGTTTCATTAAACCTGTGCAATGTCTTTGAACCCGTTGATTTGGAGATCGGCCCTCCCTCAGGATGCATTTCATTGAAAAGAGCTACTACTTCAGGGCAGCTTATTTTCCTGTCACCATATCCAATCATCATTAAAATGTGGATCTTCGCGTTTTCACTTAAATGAACCATTTTAAACAATAATTATTACACAGAGACTACAAAGAGCTAATAATGACAGTCTACTGACAACATTACCAAAGATAACTAAGACCTGGTTTTTTTGAGTGTATTACTTTTTTGGAAGTTTATTTAAAAGATAAAATACGCATGTACTACATTACTGAATTCAAAAAAAATGGTGGTTTCAAAAATTATGAAATTGACCTCTGGTGCTACCTAAAATAATCAAGTTAACCTTGGATCTCAAAAACAAATGATAATATAAAGTTGTAAAAATTACAGATAGTAGAACTTTACTGCTTATAGTCTTGTGCCAAATCTTAAAGAATTCCGATAAAGTACTGGAAAGTTGTCCTCTATACTACAAGAAAACTTTGACCAAAATTAATTCTATTTATTTATTCTGTATCTGACTACCGCACATATTTGATGTTCTTCTCTTTTGTACTTCCGTATCTTAGATAGGATGGCAACTTCTTCTTTCTTCTTTATTAGTATGCAACATCCCACTGTTGGGTGGCAACTAGCTTACATAAAATCTAGACTATAAGTAGGAAGTAGAAAGGTGTACACTAACGACAAGAAATTAAACTTGCATGCGCATGTGACTCCTGGCCTAAGTCTAACAGAAAAACATGAGCCAATTCGAACGGAAGGTCGGAAGTGAAGACCGAAAATAATTTATAAAATAGAGGACATAATAAAAGATTTAGACGTAGTGAGCTTCATACATTTTTGTAGGGGATGTGCATGTTCATATTCAGAATGAGTGAAAGTATACCGGCCATGGAACTGTTCAAACGGAAACCAAAGGGAGAAAGGATTCGAGTAAAGCCCTTGGAGACGAAGATAGGAAATTCTGATAAATCTGCCAAAAATGAGAATTAATAATTGTAGAAACATAATAGAAGACAGGAAGAAGTAAACAAGAAAAGTGGTTTCATATTAGCATTCCGTTTTGATAATTCGTATTATTTATATTATACATTACATTCTAGATTAAATGTAATTGGACCGTATTCCAAAATTTTGCTAAAGATATACTTATATTTAAATATTTCATCTTAATTTACGAGCAGTGTATAGAGCACAGGACTGGACAACAAGATCGAAACATTCAGAAAGAATAGACAGAACTACAGATAGTACAAGAACGTACAAAGAAGAGAATTGGAAATGACATAATTCGAAACATTACTAACGTGAAGGACATCGGCCAGTGATGTGCTGTGATTAAATTTTTAGTTTCTTTTTATTAAATTAAATTAAATTAAATTAAAAATCATTCGACTGAATAATTTAACAACCACTTAACATCAACATGTCAATCATCCCCTACGAAATTGATCTTTAGAATTTGATTTACATGACGTCTCCGAAAAACTACTGTCCCTTAGAATTGTATAAGTAAGGTTACCGTCTTCCGCAGTAAATATCCCGAAGCACCATTTTATGATCCATTCCACTCAATTATGAGCCTAGACACGTTCGCCTACTTCTAATGTGTTATATGTCAAACCTCTTTTTTATTCATGTATGATATCATCATCAAGTATAGCATCTATTAATGCATCCACACAATTACCCGTTGAATTTGGGATTACATTAAAAGTCCATTCAAGTGTAAGTTCATCACCGAATTCATTTTTCGTATATATCACATGTTTCTTAACAGTTTGAACGAATCCTTCAGCTTGAGCGTCCGGGATAGAAAGGAGCGGAGGAGAACTCTTATAAATTATTCCAATAGCTGTTAAAATGCTTTTAAAATTTTAAGATTTTGATTGTGGTTCAATATTTGACACAATTATGAACTGTGAAACAAAGGTTAATCAAGTAATTTTTCTAATTGTTGAATTATCCAGTCTGAAGTAAATCATTTGGTAGGAAATAATTCCAACCACTCGCTAGAAGCATCTACAATTACAAAGCAGTACTTTGGTCCAACAGAATTTGTAAGAATTATCTGCCATGGTCCGCTACATAACAATCCCAATGTTTCCATCTTTCGCTTACCGAATCATTTTGTGCCACTAACGGAGTCGTGCCCTAAAATCCAGAGCGTTAAACTTCTGTGCTGAACGTCTGGGTTCAATTCCGGGAACTAAAACGTCGAATTTTTACTAACATTCTTCCTTGCACGGCGATGGCAAACCAGTTGTGTATTCTGGCTAGTAAATCTTCTCTGGACTAGAAGCGTTGATAATTCGTAAGGTTCGGGCCTACGCTAAGCTGTAGATATTTTAAAACGCACGACATAGACATAGAAGAGAACACTGCTACGACTCGTTATATCTAAAAATTATAGAAAAAAGAGAAAAGAACTGGTTAGCGGGGTTTTTTATAGCTTGAACCTTTGCCAATTCTAATTTTATTTTCGTCGTTCTTTTTCCTCCAAATATGGGCCCAACATTTTTGTTCATTGCATATAACTTTCCAACAAAATCATAAATTCTGTAACATTGTGCACAACTCAACCTCTTTTAATGCAACTATTTCGTCAGTATAAATTTTCATTTCTTTTTATGTCTCTAATAAATTCTATGTTATTTCTAAATCGACATAATCTTTCTACGAAATTGAGCTCAATACTGCTCCGGTTTTCATTCCCACGTGCTGTCGATTTACACCGCAGTAATAAATATATCAATGTTGAATTATGTAAATTTCTTGCGCATAATTTTCTGCAGAATATACGTTGTCGATATGATGATTCAGAGGTCTTTTCCATTGTTTAATCAAACAAGCTCTTGCTATGTGACCCAATTTCAGGCAACAGTTGCGCATTTTGTTAATAGAATTACCTACACGAAAACGATCCAGCAACAGTAACGTTGGCTTTTAACGACTACCTTGGTGTTCTACTTGTATTTGATATTGTATTATATACCTTAGTATTTTGATTTTGAATTTTCGATTGTATACGATTACTTTCAGACTTTAATGCTGCAATTGTTGTTGTTATTTAAATATTTCATTAAAGGGCATAGTTTATCTTTACTGTAATAACTTAGATCTTACGTCAGAATCGTTTAATCAACAAATCAACTTTAGTCTCAAAAATGTATCACTAAATTCACCGTTGAATATTTTTTTGATCATATGGAAATTGTATAAATAGATTCGTGTTGTTCATTCTGAAGATAAACCTACTAATAAACACATAATTTTGAACTTAAGTCACTGTAGTCTTCTATCACATGATCCTCACGTACACATAATTCATAGCTACGTAGTAACTATAACACATATTATATGGGGTGAAAGAACACGTAACAAACTGTATACATCTCATTTACAATTATTATTATGTTTCAGAACCATGAGAAATAATTTTTCTTCGTGGAATGGAACAACACATATTATTACAATTTAAACTGGTCAAGTCCAATAATGCAGGTTACATAAGCTGTGATTTCAATTTCAAATCTTAGCTGACTTAAATTTTGAGTGCGTTATCTTTAAGGTCAAGCCATACCTAAATTCTATTTCCAAGGCTCCTTCATCGAAGAACAATTCAACTTGTTCTTCTAAACCTAAACCTGTACCAGTAAGTTCGAATGCTGCCGCGTGGAAGACCAATTTCATCGTTAGATAGTGTTACACGTTCCTTTAATAAATTTAAATTCAATTTTTTTAAAGGCTCTTTGCCTTTGGAACTCTATGATTCCTATCCCACCCAGCTTTTCGTGCTATTCACGGGTCTAACATGCACTACCCTTGAAACTCATGCCTCAACTATAACCAAGACACCACAAACACCTTGGAAAAATGCCGTGCTCAGGTTTCGAATCTGAACGACTTTGGTAAAACAACTCCGAAGTCAAGCGCATCGGCCACTACTCTACCGCGGTCCCCTCAATTCTAGTAAGACCCAATAATACTTCAAAGGTTCAAAAGTGATATTCTGTTGGTTATTACAACTATGTTGGTTAAAATAGACTAAGCTATGTATTTATATCGAAATTGTCTGGTTTTGCAGTAGATCATGGTACATATTTAATAATAATTAGTACATTTTAGAATACACATAGGATCAAACGTAGTGATTGTGATTCACCGAGATCTAGGACGGGGTTTTCCAAGTATCTCTTTGCACTTAGACCACATTTGGCCCATTGTACACCCTATCTATGAATTTTGAATATCTGGGGTTGTTCCAAACCCAGTGATGATTTTTAACTAGTCACGCATCGCAATGACTTTCAGATTTTTCAGAAAAGGAAGAACATTTTAGGCTATTGTTAGGTGATATTGAATGCTTGACTCTCTCTGATCCGTTTAGCTTCCCCGTTTATTGTTTCTCTAAAACTGCTACTGTTCATACTATGACAATTTCAACCGCAAACGTAAACGCGGAAATAAATCTTCATAATCATTTCCTTAATTTGTTGTTAGCATTATATTAATCAGTTATATTTCATAGTTTCGAACGAGCGATCGCTGCATCTAAATATAGTTTATGCATTACACGTCTACCATGTTTTTCTAATTCCCATTCTCCACTAATTTTATGAGATTATGTTATGGAAAATCTGTTGAAACCAGATTTAATATAGATTTGGTAATTATTAGGAAAAGTGAGTTCCTAGGTTACACTGTATAAAATAGTAATGTTTTGAAGGCAAATGAAAGGGTTCTAAATTTGTTGACACGTTGTCCGTCGAATTTGGAGCAATATTTACACAAAAATTATATGCACTGTAAATTGAGTTAGATTTAGTTTTGTTGAGTTTATTGAAAGTCTCCGAAGTTTAAGGTCATTTCTATTTTTGAAGGACCCTGCGTTACCGAAGCAATGTCTGCTGGTAGCTCTGTTTTTCCAAAAATAGACTAACAAATTCATAAATTGGTTAGCACACTTGCCTATAGATCCAAGCATGAAGGGTTCGGATCTATCTGAGATTTCTCTAATCGAAAACAACTTGAATTTGAGCCTTCTGTTCGTTAAAAAGTAATGCAGTGGACCCCGTGCCACTGCGATGTGTGACAAGTTAAAAATGGTGTTGAAACTACCCCAGATAGGCAAAATTCTTAATTAGGGTCTACAATAAGTTAATAATGGCTGCAGTAGACTCGTCCATTTAAAAGCAAACAACCCTTTTCTATTGTATCGTTGTTTTGAAACAGGCCCGTTGAATTTCATGTGCTCTTTATTTAGGATTTCATAATATTCACAAAAATATTATACTTATCGCTGTTGTGGTTTCTGCTTTGTACGGGAATCGGTCTTATTGTTATTATTACATACAGTAATTTTCCTACACAGTACCTATGTTATTTTAATGGTGTATGTTCTTGATCAATGTATGTTTGAAATACGTATCTTATTTTCTTACAATCAGCGGAAATACATAATATTAAATTGGCATGGACATTTATATCATCCTACTACTACTAAAACAATGTTCACTTACAAAAACATACAATATTAATACACAATGGTAGGAGAACGCACAACCATTTTAAGAAATTGCCAATTGAAAATGTAATAAATTAAAATGTTAATTATTAAAATCAGCGTATTCTCACCAGTTTTTCCAACTCCAGTTTGTCCAAGTACCATCACCTTCAAGGATTTTTGTCTAGGGTAAAATCCCAGCTTAACTAAGGAAGATTTAGGAGATGTAGCAATCATAGCGTGCTGAAACAACATGAAATTCATTATTAGAATGTTATTGTGTTAACCCACGGCGTTATGTAAGACAATATATTGTAGGTGTAATTAGAAAGGGCAAGGGAACAAAGTACTGCGCGTTAATTTTAAAACAGGCTAATGAGTAGTTCAACTAATGCTATCATAGTTTTTGTTGAATTTTTCTTAACTTTTACAGACGTAGCAAAACAAGTTAAACAAACGCAGCTGATTGACCAGACTTAATAACTATCCACCGGAACACTAAACTGTACTATAGCGAAATATACCTGTTTATACAGAAAAGCTGTTACAAACACCACCTAATATTTTATAGAATAAAACTAGTCAGAAGATTATTTAATGAACAGTCATTCTCTGGTAAAGATAATTAGATAACTACCCTTGGCGTTCAGATTTCCAAACAGAAGGTGGTTGCGTAAAATGAAGGCAAGTGAAGTCAGAAGCTTTTCCTGCGTCAAAGGATTTTACTAGATTGGAGCTCCGTAAAAGGGTTTAGAGGTTAAATGTGTCAGGCTCCTTCTATAAACTACATCTCTGATTGAGTTAACTAATGTAGTTCCTTAATGACTGATTTTTCGTAGACTGAGCTACTAAGTTTAAATACCCTTTCAATTATGGAATACGCGGCACAATCAAAATATTGAGCGAATTTTAACACATAACTTTTTAATATAATCCTACTGCCTCGATCAAATTAATTTGGTTGCGCATCTAGATTTTACCACATTTTCGACACTCTGGTCGATTGAAAAAGCAACTTTGTTCGGGTGTCCTTTGAGTGGCCGAAGTAAATAAAATCACACAATGCTAAATCTGGGGCGAAGGAGGCGGATGTTCAATCACTTAAAACATTCAAATTTTCTGACGTTTCCAGTTATTTTAGCACTATAAACGTTGTAACGAAATTTTACCTTTCCTGTCGGAATTGCCGATCTTAGACAATTTGTTTCAGCAAAATTTTATATGATGGGCAATTATTTTAGTCTTGTAGCATGTCAAACATACACGGTTCTTATCCAAAAACATTGCCAACCTTTCCTGAAGACGATTTAGTACAAATTTTCGAAAAGATGGCTTTACAGCCATTTTTGAATGTTAATACCCATTTACATAACTATCGTATAACGAAAATAGCATTGGCTTCCATATGTTTTCTTCATTGTTTGACGAATTTCTTTCGGAAGAATTATTATCTTATATAAGATCTAGTCTTCCTACTGCAATTGTACAAATATGCCATTATTCATAAATTGACTAAAATTTAACTGGGTTGTTGAACACTATTTTGAACTATTTCATGACTTATCGAATAATAAAGCTTACCGCCCATTTTAATGAAATACATTTATACTATTTGACAACCTTAAAATAATTGCTAATTCTTTCTACCTGTTAACACGTTCGCTACCGAGGGAAATTTTGTATTTTTTTGTAACAGGCCGATGCATGGTGAAAACACATGTATTTTGGTTCGTTATAACTTATAAATTTAATGAAAGTGTTATATATTGTCGTATTTTTGAATTAAAAAATTTTTTAGGCGTTGGTCCCATGGGACCTACGCTGCCCACAAGAGCACCTTTTATGTATGGGGCTGGTCCGCTGGTTCCATGGGACCAACGCGGCCTAGTCTTTTACTCCAATCTGCCACGCGGTTGGACCGCGTCAGGTTGTACGTTACAAATTCTTCAACTCACTTTAAAAGAGAAGGTGTGGTACTGTTTTAGCGCTTCTTAGTGATTATTGAGAGTTTTTGAAGTGTGAAAGTTCATCAAAAGCAATAGGAAGGTATGATAAACAGTTTTAACACAATTTCAAACTAAGTTACAATTATTTTACTGCAGATGTAGAATAAAAGAAAGAAGAAACCGTTAAATGTAACGGAGCTACAAGAATTACCTGATAATTTCGGAGACATGTCTTCTGAAAATGAATATTTTGATGACTCGGATGCAGATCCGTTGTTTTCGTGGGGCCCAATAGACCGCACAAAGTTTCCAAAAGTAAATAATTTTACGGCGGTTGCCGGGATTAAGCCAGAAGTAGCTGTCTTATTGGCCCTTGCCGAGTCGGGATAATTTTATGAAGCTATTGTGGATACTAATATAATTGGTCTGATTGTTGATCAAACAAATATATATGCAACACAAGTGTTAACATCAGGTATTGATATTGCTTCTTCATCGAGACTTCACGAGTGGTATCCCACAAGTACAGTGGAAATAAAAAAATCTTTAGGTAAGTGTTTCTGCAGAAATTATTTAGGCTACTTGATGTAAGATTTCCTTTTAGCTCTTGTTGGTTATATGGTGTTAGTTCAGTTATCATGTTTTGCTGACTACTGGAGTAATGATGAGATATACTCTTTACAATTTCCTAGAAAATGCATGAGCCGAAATCGGTTTGAACTTCTTCTAAGGATGATTCATTTTTCTGACAATGAAACGGCCGATCAAACTGATAAATTGTACAAAATAAATCCGCTAGTTGCAAAATTAGTTGACAACTTTAAATCCTTGTATACACCAGAAGAATACGTTTGTGCGACATTGTCGCAGCTTACTCAAACTAGACGGCGAAAATATGCACAAAAGGAGAAGAATGTGCAAAAACTGTTATAAAAAGAATTGCGAAACACACAACAGAAAATACGCAACAAACAGAACAAAAAAGATAGACACGTACTGTGGGGATTGTCCAGGCAGGCCATCCTTATGTTTGAATTGTTTCAATCAAATCCATGCAGTTACCAACGAATAAGTTTAGTTATTGTTTGTTCAAACGGTTTATTTCCATATTCATAGTATATTTTTTACAGTTTCTGGCATGTATTTTTTCACAAATAAAAGATTTTTTTGATTAATTGTAATTTTGAATACTTAGACTTTACACCGGGACCACATCTCAGTCTATTTTAGATATCTAAAAACTGGTGATACCTCCAACTATTGGTGGGCTGTGCTGGTCCGTACCACACACAAAATGAATGACTCTTTAAACCAGCAGCCTAATACAAAAAAAATAGTTTGCTGGTCCCATGGGACCAACACTGCCCAGTCAGGAAACAAGGTGCTGGTCCCATGGGGGCAACATGGCAGCGAACGTGTTAAATAATGTACAATAAATTACCATAGCTGAAGTAAACATATTTTCCCCCATAAAGTATCTACTTAACAGAATATTCTATTCAGCTTTAGAAAAATATCCACAACGCAGTAAAAACCCCATTTCATATAAAAAGAATCATTGCGGGAAACCTGGTGTGCGACTGATAGTATCTGATAGTAACTCCTCGAATTAAACTTTAACAAACAAACAAAAGTAATGCTTTCCAATGTAGCCCAAACATGTTCACGTGCATTTCTCTCATGCTGTGCTACCTTCCTTTCGGCAAGTAAATTTATTCATTGGTCTCAGTTGTTCTTTTATTAAATTAAAAGAAATTTTCTATTATGTATTTCTTCTATGGAATGGTACGAGATTGTAGAAATAAAAATTCAAATCTCTAGGGAGAAATGCACCCACAAGAAAAATAATACTAATACAGTTATAAAAATTTGCAAACTTTTGAACTTATATGAATAACTGAAGCTTTAACACGCAAAAGTATATTTCATGCATTGTGAGACAAAAAAGCAGGAATCTCCATTAAAACATCTGCATAGTAACTGATTTTTATAAAACTAATGGTAAATACTAACTGAATATAAATCCCTGACCTGATAACGTTAGCGAGCAAAATTATAGGAAACCCCGCGGACAGAATAATAAATTCGAAATTTCTCAGCTTTCAAATTTAGTATTTCAATTTGCTACTTTAGCTAGCCTCACTTCTGCAATAATGAACTGAACGTGACGCAACCCCGTCTGCTATTAAATTTATTTGAAAGCAGGGTAAGGTATCAAATAATCCCCGGATATTGAAATGTTTGCTTGTTAACCTTGTTGTGTAAAGTTCAAAATGCTTCATTTTCAACCTAATATTTAATTTGCAGGATCCTATAGAATACTACGCTCCTTCCTAATGCAATATCTACTATCAGTGAAATAAGTAGAGCAAATTGTCTACATCTATGACCGTTGTGAATTTTTTTATAATTTGCCCGGTTGCTATGGGTTTATATTAATAGATATTCCCAACGTTTTTTCATGGTGATATATTATATGTTCAGACGTAAATTGTTTCATAGATTCCTGTTCTGTGGGCAGTTCTAAGGCATTGTGCGGCCGTTCTTTTCTAACAAAGCGGATTTTGAAGTACTTGATGTTTTTAACAAAACTGTTCATTATACTAGGTTCAATTCCCAGTACCGGAACATCGAATTTAACGGCCATTCTTCCTCGCAAGGCAATTGCAAGCCAGCGAGGTATTCTGCCTAGTAAATCTTCTCGGGAATAGTGTTCACACTGCCCGTGGTTCAGAGCCCACGTTTAGCTGTAGGTCCCATGTCTGTAGCACTCTAAACGAGCAACGCAGGCATAGGAGAGAAGATCCGCTACGTCTCTTAAGAGATAAAGCACTCTAAGAAGAAGATACTACAAGGATTTTCGAAATGGTAAGATATAGAAGCTTGATTTTTGTTGTAAAGTTTTATTAACAATCGGAATAAATATAAAAATTCTATGCACTAACACTATGAACAAATTGACGTACGACTAGATAGGACGGATCATGGTCTTATAAAGTAATATTTTATTTTCTTTTATCAATGGTGACTTTCTACCAGTTAGCAAGTACATGTTTTTTAATTTTAAATCCACCTGTTTGAGTTTCTTGGTCACATGCAGCTTCCATGCGTCTATCTAAGTATAGTCCAGATACTTGACTTTATTTGTTTGGGGGATTGGTTTGTTGTTAAGGGTGACAGGTGGGCATGTCGACCGGTTCCTTATGAAGGTGACGTGTACTAATTTATCCTTGTTTACCTTAATTCAATTAATTTTCGATTAGTTTTAGATGTTCTTGTAACCTTGTTGATGCTATCGCTAAGTCTTCATTGCAGGCAAGGATCGCTGTGTCATTGACGAACGTTCGTTTGTTTGGTAGTTGGTCGATCATAGGTAAATAATAGGTACATTAAAGGCCCCAGAACGCTGCCTTGAGGAACACCTGAATTTATTCGACTTAGTTCAGAAGTGCCATTACCAATATTTGTTTGGAAATAGTGATCAGCAACATCGTATTGGAATTTTAGATAGTATTTATACAGAAATAGGTTCTTTATTTTGTATAATAGTTCTGGGTGCCACACTCTATCGAGAGTCTGGCTCACGTCTAAAAACACTATTGTACAATACATTTTGGATTCGAGCGCTGTGCGGATTCTGTTTTTTAAGCGATGGCACAGCTGTGTTGTGGAGTGTTCATGTCAAAAACCAAACTGGTGACTTGGTAGCCATCTTGCAGTGAGTTTCCGTTTATACACCTCAGGAGCAATTTTCCCAGCACCTTCGAAATTATTACAAGCCGACTAATAAGACGGTCAGATTTTGTTTTGTTAGAAAATTTTGGCAGGTTTGAGGATGAGGATAATTTGGGCAAATTTATATTCTAACGGCCAGTATGTTAGACGCATTATTTCATTAAAGAGAAGTAATCCTTTCTCTGATAGTTTTAATTCAATACCAGTTATGAGATCGTGCTCTGTCGATTTATTATTTTTGAGCAGTTTCACTTCATTTTTTATTTATGATATTGATATTATAATGACGCAATTTCGTATAAGAGGTGACATTTGTAATGGAGCTTCAAGACTCTCTTTGATTTCTTGATCGCTTTCCTCGTACTTTGATGTGAATACTTCAGCTAAATGTTGTGCGAATGCTATCGCTTTTTCTTCCTCCGATCTTCTCCAGGTGCCGCTTGGTCTCTCAGTGGTGGTAGGTGTGCTCGCGCTTGCTTAAGGCCTTTGAATGGCCATCTGCAGATAGTGAGCTCATGTAGGTTTGGAAAGTTTGATATCAGATTTATTTTAATCTACTTCTTAGTTTTTTATTTAGTTGATTGTATCTTGTTCTATCTACAGTGTTGTGACTACGTTGTTATCTGATTCTCGCGCGTATCTTTTCCCTAACTAATTCCACAATTTCGTTAGGAATGTTAGGAGTACTAATTTTTACATTACTCGGCTGTGTAGTAGAAAACCAACCAGCTTCCTGCACTTCGCTATAAAATAGTTTGGGGCGCTTTCTAATTCCTTTGATGATTTTAGATTCATTTCAAAATAGATGTTAATTAATGTGATCTTTGCATGTTTTCCAATTCATTTTTTTGTTGCTGAGTATGAGTTCAAATTCTTTCTAAATTATTGTTGCACTTATAATAGTTATCACTGGAGGTTGATCGGATAACATATCGTAGTTGGAGACGACGTTCATATAATTTGATGCGAAGCTTTTCACAATAAAGAAGTCTGCGAGGCCGGAGATTTTATTAGGATCCGTTGGCCAATATGTTGGGCTACCGATGGAAAGGAAATTGTAGTGATTGTCGTGTATAAGTTTGTACAGTTCTCTGCCTTCTGATGTAGTTGACCGTGAGCCCCAGTGGATATGTTTGGCATTTGCCATTTGCGTCGTGATGTTATGTCTTGGTGGACTGTATATGAAGTAGGTTCTGCGTGCATTTCTGATAACAATAGATTATCTATGTTGTTCATTTGCAAGAATATTTTGACTACCAGCTTGCTCTGTTGAAAGCCATTGGCGTTCCATAAAGCAATTAGTAGGAATTTGGCCATTTCTGAATTATCTTACTGATGACGGTGGTCAGCATGTTTTGAATCATGCTATTTTGTTGCATTAGCTGGTTGTTTTCAAACTCGCTGACACATTGACTGAGACTTGATTCTTGACTGGTGAAGGGTTGGTATTTTAGTGTTTGTGAATAGTTTGCATGTGTATGTACTGATTTATTAGAGGGAAATTGGTGATTTTGCGGTGGTGGAAGGGAAAGAAAATTTTGTTCTGTGAAGGCTGGAGGTTTTTTGTATACTGGTTGTTTGTTCGGCTGAAATTTGCTTTGTAATACGTGACAAATTGTACACCCTTTGTAATTTATTGGATGTGGTCCGTTGTATAGTATGCAATTAGCTGGGATTTCTCTGGTTTTTTTGCAGATTTTAGTAAAATGCTGGCCGCTATGATGATGATAAAAATGAGATAAAAGTTGCCTGCTGAGGAGTGTACTTTAATCCTATTTTTGCATAGGCGTGCTTACTGAATCTGAGTAAAAGCAGTATTTGGGAAATTTCTTTAAAATTAAATATCTTGCTTAGGAGAAGACATACAAAGAAAATATCTTAGCAACTTATATTAGTTTTAATGGAATGACTTTCCCAATCATAAATGATTTATGCGTTTGTTATTAAGATTAACTTGAATTAGACCACATACTCATTTTCGGCAAAACCCTATCTAGTCAGATAAGAACAAATCTGTCGCTTGAGTAGGTACCTGGTCAGTCATACAAACTAAATTTTCCGAAAACACTGCGGCTTACCTCTTCAGAGTGATGAAACACAAGGTACATATAATCTAAACAGGTCTGACCTACGACTTATCCTTATGTTATCACACAAGGAGTATAGAGAAAGTGCTTTTGTCTTACCAAATAGGATAAACTAAGCACAAATCCTTGTCCGCCCCAAGCTACACAGAATCTAGACAGGCCCTGTTCAGGCACACAGAGCTCTATAACATATAGGGCTAAAACAATTGGCAGCTTGGTCCTTATCTGATTATGTTGTATTATGTTACCCCCAAATGACAACGAGTTCTAAGCCGAATTTTTGTCTTAAGTGTTAGTCTATATCAAGTCAACTTATGTTTGAACCTTCAAAACACCGATTTTAATACAAGTAACGGATAAGTGGTGGTATACGAAGATATGTAAAAATACAAATTCTGGCTTTGAAGTTATAGGCTATCAAATTTTTATAATTTTCTCGTCCAAAACATGCAGTTTTTAGATTAAATATATGTAAATATTTTCCGATAATTAATTAAATAATGATATTTCATCATTATGAAGTATATAAAATGCGCTTTCATTTGATATACAATGCTTTCATAAAGTAGTGGATAAATTTGATAAAACATTTTAGAAGGGTTTTCACAGAAAATCCTCGGACACGTCAACCTTACTTTTTATGAGTGCATCTTTCCTGATCATTGTCATTTTTCGATCGTCTTTTGTTTTCGCACTATGACGTCATCGACAATTTTTTTAAATGGCACCGCACACTTTTGTTCACGAATTTGAATACAGCACATTTTTCTGCGTACAACATTGTCAAAAACATATGACTTTTAAGAGGAAAGTTTTCGAAATAATCAGTCCCAAAGTTTCAAAAATGTATGGTAAAGTGATTAGAGTAGACCAATAATAATTTTAAAAAAGACGGTTTTGACAGTTGTTTGGGGTTATTTCTTGAAAGAATGCATTTCTTATCTTTTGTTTGTCAAAAGTAGTGTATTTCAAGTGTTTATTGAGCAGTAACTTTGTCATTTTATGAAAAATGATTAAATTAACTGAAGGTCAAGGTCATACGTTTTTGACAATGTCGTACGCAGAAAAATGTGCTGAATCCAAATTCGTGAACAAAAGTATGGGGTGCCATTTAAAAAAATTGTCGATGACGTCATAGTGCGAAAACAAAAGACGATCGAAAAATGACAATTATCAGGAAAGATGCACTCATAAAAAGTAAAGTTGACGTGTCCAAGGATTTTCTGTGAAAACCCTTCTAAAATATTTTATCGAATTTATCCACTACTTTACGAAAGCACTATATAAATTCCCCATGTTTTTTTGTAATGTTGACCTACTAGATCAGAAATGTCTTTGCGATTAGTCGAAAATTGTTGAAATTAAATTTGATGAAAACATTTGAGTGTATGCAGAGTATAATACTTCATAGGTAATTGTGATTTATCGTGGAATCTCATTAGGAACATAGTGAGAAAAAAATATTTTCTTTCGGCGGTTCTACTAAAATTGCCAATCTTGCTTGAAACAAAAGAAGAACGCTGTTTGTTGTCATGGAAACACAATCTGATTTACAAATTGAGATCTCAATGTGAACAGAATAAAACAAAAATATTTGCTATAAGGGGTGTAACTGAAATTGCCAGTTCTGCTTAAATCAAAAGTAAATCGTACTTCGGCTTGATAGAAATAAAATCTATATCAAGTTACTCACAAGCGACAGTTGTTTTGATATAAGGGACACACTTGGAAGTGTTTTATATCTATAAATTACAATGGAGAAGTAGTGGAATACATGTTGTTGGAACCAATTTGGTAAACAGAAGCATTTTATGCTAAAATATTTAAGATTGGTTTTTGAATGGATGATCAGCATCAACCAGTATAATACCCAGAAGCGTATAAAATATGTGCTTCCTGCAGAAAATTATTATATGTTTGGCGAACAGTATTGAAAATGGCAGATTTGCAGATGAAGATCTCTCTTATCGCCAAGAAAAGAATTAAAACTTCGTCCTACTGTAATAGGAAATTAGAAAAAATAAACGACTCTGTTGTACAACTTTTACCAGCTACATCGTCAAGTTATAATACCGACTCAGAAATTATACCAAACTGAAAAAAAACGAGTGATGTTAATACCATCAGATCTGAAAAAAATCAGATTTTAGCTATCCTCCCAGAATCATTGAGTCTTTAAAAATTCAAAAGACTTAAATCCAGCAATTGCATAGCAAGAACGGCGAAAAAGCTTACACAAGACATGGAGCTTTGGCTGCTGTAAATCGAAAACCAGGGAAATCTTTGCCAAAGACTACTGTTGAG
>JABXWE010027162.1:0-17663 GCA_014611495.1 Limonius californicus | reverse complement strand
CATTAACACCCTGTACAGTAAACAAATTACCTATAAGGTAACCCATTCCTGAAATATTCTTCATGAAACTTAAGATTCTATTTTTTCACTGAGAGGATACATGTTGAAGTGCAAAAGAATTCTGTCTTGGTTTTTATTGGAAATATCTGAACGGAATATTCTACTAGAAAATGTATTGCAGAAATGCAGTAACTACAATTTAATTTTTTCTGCACCGTTTAGGTTTCTGAAACTATCATGGATATATCTTTAATAATAATACCAGTTGCCTTGGAACTCAAAGGTAGTATTTTGTGGGATTGAGTTTTGAGATGTAAATTATTCTACCACCAAAAGAGTGTTGTAAAATAATAACAAACAGTCTATTCAGTATGATAAAGATGAATAACTACGAATGTGGTACAACTAAACGAAATGGTCATTTAAATTTAGATTCAATAAATTTTCCTCGTGAAAAAATCAAAGCTCAAGCTCAAGTCTCTGAGCTGTTACGACTTTTGAGACCCCTAAAATAATAATTTTTAATAATTATGGAATCTTATTCTTGTGATTTAAAATTTCTCAGAAATGTATTTTTTCACTGAACAAATATTAGAATTCAATACCGAATCAAAATATGCAACAATGTACAGGGTGTCCATTTGCAATAAATTATAACATTATTATAATTCAAAAAAATTACTAATATATATCGAAGTCTATAAATATCCAACTTTTTTAGGCATATTTGGTAATTATGCATATATTTTAGAACATCCTGTATACATATGGAGCTGATTGAATGTTGTTTTCTTCGTTTGCATTAATAAACTGATGAAGCTTTAGAAACAAACATTTATAGCAACCTATCAAGAGATATGATAGTGCCATTTATATTTAAATAAATTTATAAAATAGAAATGGAGGTTTTTTATTTTTGTACTAGCTAATACTTTCTTGCCCAACAATGGGATGTTGCGGGCTGATAATAATAATAATACAAACACTCTCTTAATTATTATTTAAAATTGAAAAATTTCAATTTCTGTTACTATTAAGAATATGTAAGGACAGAGAAGATATAATAAAAGAAGCTCCTCCCCTGCCTTACTCCCACTCCCCATCCTCCCCCGCCTCCTGTTCCTCTTCTCCTCCTCTCACCGTGTTTGCAGCACTCACTGCATGCTCCTCCCACTGCTCCACCCTCCATTACATTGTACCTTATGCTGTTTTCTTCCTCCAATACACTTCCCACGAAAACACCTACCTTTTGAAAAAACAAATCCCCTCTCCTAAAAATTAATAGTTCGTCATATCACATAAGCTCCTCCCCTGCCTTACTCCCGCTCCTCATTCTCTCCCGCCTCCTCTTCCTCTTCTCCTCCTCTCACCGGGTTTGCAGCACTCACTGCTCCACCCTCCATTACATTGTACCTTATGCTGTTTTCTTCCTCCAATACACTTCCCACGAAAACACCTACCTTTTGAAAAAACAAATCCCCTCTCCTAAAAATTAATAGTTCGTCATATCACATAAGCTCCTCCCCTACCTTACTCTCGCTCCTCATCCTCCCCCGCCTCCTGTTCCTCTTCTCCTCCTCTCACCGGGTTTGCAGCACTCACTGCATGCTCCTCCCACTGCTCCACCCTCCATTACATTGTACCTTATGCTGTTTTCTTCCCCCAATATGCTTCCCACGAAAACACCTACCTTTTGAAAAAACAAATCCCCTCCCCTAAAAATTAATAGTTCGTCATATCACATAAGTTCCTCCCTGCCTTACTTCTGCCCCTCATCCTCTCCCGCCTCCTCTTCCTCTCCTCCTCCCACTGGGTTCTGAAGCACTCGCTGAATGCTCCTCCTCCATCTGCCCCACCCTCCATTAAATTCTACCTTATGCTGTTTTCGTCCCCCAATATGCTTCCCACGAAAACACCTCCCTTTTGAAAAAAGCCCTTGCCCCTCATCCTCTCCCGCCTCGTCTTCCTCTTCTCCCACTGGGTTCTGAAGCACTCGCTGCCTGCTCCTCCTCCCACCGCCCCACCCTCCATTAAATTCTACCTTATGCTGTTTTTTTCTTCCAGTATGCTTCCCACGAAAACACCCCCTTAAAAAAAAAAGCCCCTCCCGCAAAAATTAATAGTTAATCATATCACATAAGCTCCTCCCCTGCCCCTGCCTTACTTCTGCCCCTCATCCTCCCCCGCCTCCTCTTCCCACCGGGTTCTGCAGCACTCGATGCATGCTCCTCCTCCCACCGCCCCACCCTCCATTAAATTCTACTTTATGCTGGTTTCTTCCCCCTATATGCTTCCCACGAAAACACGCCCCTTTTGAAAGAAGCCCCTCCCCCAAAAATTAATAGCTCGTCAAATCACATGTGTGTCTCCCTTGGAGAAGGGAAGGGAATTGAAGGGGGAGCAAGGGAAAGTGAGATAAACTCTTCACAATAAGCAGGTTCCTAAAATAACTGAAAAAGTCTGTGTTGATATTTTGTTTTACTTAGTTGGGGTCAGTTTACAAACTTACTTTGAGGTTATGTACTAACACATTTCGCTTTGATATTCCACATGCTGTTTCATTTGGGTAAATAATTTTATTTATAAATTGTCTAATTGTTATTACAAGAGCAATATAAACAAATATCTCGTATTGTCCAACACAAGTAGCTATTTTTAATTGTACTGAAGTAAACAGGGCAGCTTTATCAGATGTAATGCTCGTCGGTGCAATGCAATGCAATCACTTTTTATTGGTCAGTTCTCATTAACAATAGCTAGTGTAGATTAAAAACGTGCTTGTTTAGTATCCATCGCCATCTCATCACCCGGTTTATGTTTAAGTGGCAAATTTCAATTGTGATATTTAATTTTTAAATATCTTTACTTGTACTTCTGTTATTAATATTAGTTGTTAGACTTCAGGCATAGTTTGTTATTGAAATGGCAGTCTCGGTGCAGTAGAACCTTTACAGTGGTGATTTCACAGAGTGGTTCCAAATAAAATGTCTGGCTTGCTTAAAGAGGCTATTTGTAAGCTTTTTTTAACCAAACTGTTGTAACTCTGTTGGACTGCTCCGGTAAGGGTTTTTCTGATACCAAAAGAAACATTTTAAGTGCCGCTATCTTTTTCATATAGAAAATTCAAAGCTGTAAAAATAGGGCAGACATTGTGTTAAGCAGCAGTTTTGAGATTCCTTCATTTTGTATTTGAAACAGTTTTAATACAACGGACTTAATATTTGGAATCACTGTATATAGCACGACTCAAAACCGTTGTTAAAGTTGAATGGCCCCGATAATGCGTTTAATACAGTGAAAAATTAATACTTCAATTTGAATGTAAAGCTTGGGCAAGTGTAAAAAATTTACATTTTAGTAAAAAAATCCCAATTACTGCTGCTGAACAAACTTCACCAATTAAAAGTCCATGTGTTAAAGATCCCGTCAGTTAAATACCCTATCGGTTAAAAATTCCCCTGGATAAATGTTAAATTTTTCTAAATACAGTTGAAAATTTTAATGGTGGGATTTTTATTTAACGAAGTTTTTTACCGATGGGATTTTTAATGGCGGTGAGAAAGTGTAGTCTGTTTAATGGTATTCCAAACGTGTTCACTGTTTTTATTCACAACGAAAACCATCCTGTGCTTGCCCTTTAATATCGTTTGGCACCGTCAGTTTCCTATGCAATTTATAAAACAAACAAGATATTAGTGTAGGTTATAAACTGCAAGCTTCTTAACTGATTTTTAATGCTAGCTTTAAAAAGTGATCTTATATTGGAGATTCTACTTTCAAAATTGATTTTACTGCCAGAAGTATCGCTCTTGTGTACATACTAGATTACATATTTTTAGACGCACCTACATTTTAATCTACACTTTTAGTATTTGTACATAATATAAAAACTAATACTTCCAATGTGTATTTGATATTTTGAGCTCTGGATCGATCACTATGACTTAATTCAGTTATACAAAGACCAGTTCTAGTTTCTTGTAAAGACTTACGAAAAATGTGTAAAATGCTTAATCTTGCTTTAAAAAACTCGGTTTGTGATATTTTGTGGGATTTCTACTGAAGTACAACATACTGATCCATGTGCAGCTCGAAATTGAAAATGCCGCATTTAACTACGTCTTCTAGTTTATGTAGATACAGTTTTGTCCCTTCAGAAGTCATTTTATATAGTCAGTTTACTATTTTGTTGAAATGTTTTTGTTGTATTTACATGTGCATTATTATGTAGATGTAATTTTATGTGTAGTGTAAAATTGCTTCCATTTACGTATTGTTCTTTTTTATACTTGTCTTAAATAAAATTATTCGAGAATTTTTAGTCTTTTAACTATGCTTTGTGGGTTATTTGCGTCCATTTAAACTTAACCTCAAATGTTCTACAGATATAGTAGACTAGTACGACATGACGCACGATTATGTAATGTATGTAAAAGTGTTTTGACAAAATTTTGTGACGCCTGACAATGATTTCCAAGGGAAATTTCTCCACACTAAGTAAGTAAATATTCGGTTAATGATAGCCTCCCGGAACCTCAGTCGAAGATGGGCGGTTCTCTGCTTTGCTTGAATAAATCCACTAATTAACTTTACGTTAATTACCTGAAAGGGCGCCACCGACTCGTAAAAATAAAACACTACCATTAACTCAGATGTCGAGCGGTTAGTCGGACCCCAAGTTTATTACTTAATTTGTTACACAAAGAATACAATGATAGGAAACAATAAATAATAAGTCCAATTGCAGCAACAATATTTAATATCAGCATAAACACAAATTACTGGTTCATAATCCCCAAATTAATAACAATAAAATATTTTTGTGTTTGATTCCTGTATCGGTACACAATTACCAGCACGCATTCACTTAATATAGCCTCAATAATTAATATCTTTGAGCTAAAGTAAAAATACTGCGTTTTTCTTTCCCCAACAAGCGCCCTCAAGCCGCGTCATCTAGACATGAAAGGCCTTCCAAGATCTACAGCGCAGATAAGAAATCAAAAATCGCCGTTAAACCCGATTAAAACGCACTATTACCGCTCAGGTTGACTTACTCTGTATAGTGAAACTCCCGTGATTATGTACGCTAATACTTATACACGCTAAAATACCAATGTATTAAGCCAATAAAATAATTCGAAACACCCTGTGCAATTACAACCCAGTTTTATCTACCCCGTAATATAAATAAATTCTCGCACATAAGCAAGGAGTAATTACATCGACTCCAAAATCATCAAAATTAAAATTAATTAGCACTTCCCTGTTTGATCTGGAATGGAACGTTCTAGAACGGCCTCGTGTCCGACACCTGTTTTCACTGCAGGCTGCTGATTTGATTTCGAATATCAATTACTCGCATGCCGCAGATACAACCATAGAAAGTGCAGAAACTTCGGTCAAATCTCGCCTTCCCCAAATTGTCTAAGTTTGAATATTAGGAAAATGTTAGGCCAGCCATAACTTTAAACAAAGGATAAAACTTACCAATCGGTAACTTCGATTGACCCGACAAAATTACACTAGAATCGAAACGTTGATCAAAGCGACGTAAATGTCAATAACGTAAATCCAACAATCTACTAAGGATCACGTTATAACTTTAGATTTACTCAGAAAATCGAGATGAACTCAAAGTGGAATACACTTTAGCGAGAAAAATCTAATGCAACGAATTCGTTCACTTCTGTCAGACGCCAAGATGTCCGACCGGAAATTCTGTATCCTCAAAAATCAAACACGCACAGTTCCTATGTGCTGAGAGAGTGAGGGAAACGCGAATTTGTACACTCTTGAGGCCAGTGTGAAATGGGTTGCGAACAACCTAGGCTAAAATACCGTTACATCATGTCATACAGAATTCTGCGTACAAAATTCTGCATGTTCATAATCTCAATCCACAAAATTTTCTACAAAGTCAAGCAATTGTTTAGTGTTCATCAATGATCACAGAGGGCAGAGAGGTAAATGTTTTACCACGTGTTTACGCCGCCGCGCTGACGGTAACCGCACTTTCTCTTGTCTCTCTCTCTCTCTCATCCTTTATTTATTGCTGTTCAAGTACGCACTTATGCATCAACCTAAACTCTATTTGTTGAGCATTGAACTAGAACGTAAACAAACGCTTGACAGGTGCGTTGATTTACCGGATGTGTGTTTACGTAATATTAACTTGCTCCATTTTAGAAAAATAAGCACCAGGTACTGTACAAACGCTCCGAAAACCGATAAGCACTGCTCAAAAAGCACACAAACTTAACCCGGTAGTTACGAGTGCAAAGTAAAGGTTTTGAGCGTCAATTACCCCTTAAGTAATTAGGCATTAGCGTTATCTAGCGTAGACCAATCACAGCGCGCGCTCGGATGAGTCAAACACGTGCGTTTGTTGATGTTCTGGCTCAATGCTCAACAAATAGAGTTTAATATTATGAAAACTTGTTAAAATGCTACATTATTCGCAGTCACATGATTATTGTGACAGTTTTCTCATATATGTCAACCTAATTTTGACATATTTGCACATCCTCGCAGACAGTTTTAACATGTAATATTTCGGAGTGTTATATCTGTTTTTCCCATTAGCATCCCATCATACTAGTAGATGTATTTGGTTGCCTACGGTTTCTTTTTGCCGCTAACCTTTTGTTACGAGCCTAACGAGCTTCTTCGTCGACCCGCAGCAGGAAAGATGGAAGTGCCTTCGCCTTAACTCAGAGGAGTAGGGATGGTTCACAAGAAATGCTTAACGCTGATTGCAAGTTCTCGTGGAAGGCCGAGAAATCAGCAGCTTACGGGAATCGAACTCACCTTTGTTGTGCCTCCCTCCTGTTTATAAAGCTTACAGAGTTCATGCACAATGCAATACACACACATAAAAGATATGGTGAATTTTAAGACAAATATAATTCTATTAAACTAAAACCTAAACCTAAAACCTAAAACGGTAATTATTATAGTTGAATACAGAGGGAAGTTGGAACGTTCAAACAAAGAGTTCGCCGCCACTGACTTACGATATTTACTTTACTGAACACAGAGACCTGTGCAGCCAGTGACGTTCGAGTTTATAGAAATTACTTACACTTTACAAGTAATAATTAATAGTAATTGACGACTGACGGTCGCTCTGCGTTGCATAAAAAAAAAGGTTCAGCTCTTTAAACCAGTCAAATGAATCTCGGAACACGTTTTCATAACAACACAATAACAACTTTTACCTTAGTTTTCTTCAAATAGGGAGTAGAGAGAGGCACAATTTGCGGCGTTCTTAGGTCCTGAAGAAGCAGACGGAAATCGCAAGCACGCCCCTGAAGGCTCTATCACGATAGTGGAACAACAGGAACAAAATCTCCGCCGCTCTACGGGATTATCACTTGCAACGGCTTAGTGGAGGGAGTCACAGGGTTGAAGGCTGTAATCCGACACAGGTCGAGAGAACAATTTCACTAAATTGTCTATAATACGGCTAACTGTCTGCTAGTATCTTTAATCTGACACAAGTCGAGAAATATTCGGCCCCCAGGCTAGAAAAAAAGATACGGTATTTTAATTCAGCAGAGGCGCAGCCGACAACTCCGGATCAAACCCACATGTGTTCCCCTTCAGAAATTTAGGCTTTTGCCGTATTTGTCGTCGAGCAACCGAATGAACGGAGATCTTAAGTCGACTGGCGAAAAAAAAAACGAACGCAAAAATGTCCAGCAGCTGGAATATTTCACCATATTGCGAAATCTGTTGCCAGAATTCTAGAACAAAATATTCCACGTGGAACTTCCGGACCATTCAGCAGACAAAGGATTCTAAGAACTGTTTTCGATCGGCGCTAAAGACTAAACATGCATGACAGCGTTTCCTTATGGAGCTTCGAAAAAGTGGCCTCCCATAAATTAACCTTTGGAAATAAAATAGTAATCGGGTTACGGAGCGGCCAATAAAATAAGACTTTAAACCGTAAGAAGCGGCAAAATCAAACAAACATAACACCTTGTTTCGAACATTTTAAGTTCCTTTAGTTTTAGGGAATTTGGGGGAGATTCTTTGAAGTTGTGGGTTGATTTTGGATTTGGTGGGTGGAATTTCATGAAGTGTGGAGGAGACTGGACTTTCTCTTGAATGTCGGGTCGTGTGAGTTGTGGGTTACCGATAAAAGTGTGGAAGGTGATTTAAGATTGTGGAAACTTCATGCTTCGTGGTTTATTTAAATCATCCTTACCTACAAGAGAGTTTAGTTAGGTTTCTGCGAATTATTTAGTGCTTTGCTAAATTCTCACTGGGTCTAGCACAGATTGATTAAACACTTTACCAGAAAAATTGATACGTTACCCTCCGCATGCTATGTGGAGTCTCGTGGGACCGTTTTCCCATCAACCAGCCTGTCTCGTTCACCTATAGCTTCTGGTTTCTCCTTGCTGTACGAAGTTGGAGACAATCAGCCACCGAAGGGATGGTTCGAACTTCTGGGGAACTTCCGTTTTCAATAGGAGCCTACATGAACTGCTAGTCCAGCTTGATGCTATCAGCTGCTGCGACCTCCTTAATAGTGTTCGAAAGGATCCGGGAACAACACAGCAAACGATAAAAGGTTTGATTTCCCAATTTTTCTCTATTCTCTATCTTCCGTATGAAAAGAGCTCCGGTGCCCGTTAAATCCAGCTAGGCATGATCCAGACTCAATGAGGAAGCCAATTAAGTGTTTATTCCGTTTACGCTACTGTGTGTGAATTGTATTTTTAACTTTTTGGTATTATCTAGCTGAATTGAATTGAATCTTATTATGCATTTGCGACTGGTCACTTACCTTCAGTAGATGCATTCAGCTTCATTTTCACTTGTTCGTGTAATAGCACACTGATATTTAATTAAGTTTATGAGGTGTTGTTCCATGCTTCACCAAAATTCGTAAACAAACTTGTCGCGCACCAACTTTTCAGCCCGCTCTGTCAGTTGTGGCTGTGTCTATTTTCACGGCTGCAGGGCACTTGCAATTTAGACAATTGGCAACGTAATTGGTGATGAGAAAATTGCTTGAATTATAGGACAATTATGCGGATTGAGTAATAGCGATAAACGATTCGGTTCGGCGCTACCATTTACTTTTTACGCGTTGGTTAAGCTTACTTAACATTAGGCCTTGCGTCATTTCACCAGCTTCCGGAAACTCCCAATTAATCTAGTAGCTGGTAATAAATTATAGTCTTACCTCAATTTTGGGTTATGTAACGATTTCCGCGCCTAAAAGAAGGCAACCCTTTACATATTTAGTGATTCTCCTGCTTATAGGGTTTTTTAATATTTCGAAGTTACATTTCTGTCAAGTCAACGCGGTACGTACTGGAGTTTCAAAAGTTGGGGGGAAAGAGATTCTAAAAGATAGTTTCCGTAATTAGGTCAGTGGGTTAAGTATTGTCGATTTTGCCGGAAGTATATTGTGATTAGTGAGCTATTTCGTATAAATCGTTTGTCGATTGGGAATTCGTTTTCCGCTTTCAGAGTCACTACACAGGAGCTCATTTCCCATAGTTGTAGGGAAACAAATCTCCAGGAATTTATTTCCAATATAGAATTTACTCCGGTAAAGAAGATTTTGTTTGGTGTTATGCCAGAGTCCATCTACTGGTGAACTGGGTTGACCAGAAAATTGTTGTCTTGTCTTAATTTCCGGAACCTTAATTCTAATCTCCGATAAATTTAATTTAGGCAAAATTCGTGCGGCTGGACGTCCCGAAAGTAAGGCGACGCAGTAGAAAAATTCTACATTCCTACGTATTGTTCATATTGTTACGCTGTCACGGTCGAGGAACCTTGGGAAGGTTTTTCCCGAACCGAGTGGACGCCTGGGGCTATAGATAAGGAGTCTGGTGTACGGTCGAGCTGATTGCCGCCACATCTTGAACAAGGCAAGTGCATTTTAAAAATTGTATAACCTTGCCTTGTTTACGATTTATTTATCGTTATTTAAGATTTAATTTAGTAATTGATTGGGGTCACAGAATTGTGTCATTGGGACTTTAATTGGGGACTTGTGTACATATGAAATACTATTGTAATATTCCAGTTATTAGTTATAATCTTACGTAAAGCATATAAACAGGGTACTCCAATAATGGGTTGATATTGCGTTTGTAAGAGTTCACAGCTTGCATTTTTTCTTGATGGTTTTGATCACGCATGAATTCGTCACGCGGAGGCCTCCTTTGTTACGGAATGTGCTAAAAATTTACTGGTATTTTAGTCGAGTAGCGCAATAAAGGTCCGGAAAATTGTTTCAGAGTCGCCCAATTTAAATTTAGTTATATTCAATTTCAGGAACGTAAAATTGGACTGCTAATTTATTTTTCTTGTATAGAAATATTAGAATTGTGGGTTTTTTTTTTATTAAGTAAAAAGCGATTTGGTTGCAACTTGTCTTTTATTTTACGACGAATTATTTGGATTTAAGTCTACATAAAGGACAGATAGGAGATATAAAGGTAGGTGATTATCTACCTTGGGGTCCGACTTCCCATTTACCACCTCGGACAATGTTAGTAAATTATAAGTCGGTGGCACCTATAAATTAATTGTTGGAACCTACTCCTTCTTCGATTGGGTTTCCGGGATGCTAACATCTGTCAATTTGTTAATGTTGTTTTTGTAATTCAACTAATTTTTGAGGCGTGACAGTTACTCACTTAAGTATTTCATCTGTGGTAGCTTAATTGTTATTTACTGTGGCTTCGCAGAATTTTGAGGCATTCATTATGTTGGGTCAGAAATTGAGTTTATCATTTGGGTATTTATTGCTGCCTACTATTTGTCATACAGGACTGTATTTACTTTATGAATAATTTTTGATAACTTGGCTTCACCTTAGAATTGTAGGGGCACTCAGATACAGGGTGTGCGACTATATTACAACTTAACTGTTTATGTTTAGCATGCTTTATATACAGGGTGTACAAAGTTGATTTAACCTTATTATTATATTTCCTGTTGATTTATTTTGGATTACACAGGTGTGCATGAAATTTCTATTATATTCCATTTAAAAATATAGAGGCTTAATTTACAGCATTCACTTCATTTTGGTGTTTTATTGTGTTGAAACCCGCAAGTTTTATTCTTCTTGGTTCCCTTAGTTGGATCCGTTAAGGTAGGTCGCAACAATCAACTGATGAAGGATCTTGGCGCCCTTTTGAGAATTTTGTTGTCCTTTTACGTTTTTATTATAACTGTGAGAAATGTACGTTTGATGTTTGTGCAAGACGATTGCTAGCCAACAGATGCTTTATTGTTTTGTTGAACACAAACAACCAAAATAATTGCTACCAAATCAATTCACTAATGTGCTGTGCGAGATCGAGACAATCAAATACACCTAATAAAAAAATGCATGCTGTTTTTATGGGCTACATAAACATGGTGTTTGTTTTATTTGGAAAAACCTTAATTTTTTTTAATAAATATTGTTGAATTTTGTACTAGGTATTTGCTCAATAAATCCAAAGTGGTTACAAATAGTCATAAGGATGTACATACAAAAAAATGTTCGCTGTTTAATTCTACATAACATCGTAAAAAAATATACAGGGTGTTCCATTTGCAAAAGTTGAGAAAAATAACTTGGAAGTTCTCAAAATGTGAAAATGAATTTTGAACACCCTGTACATGGTGGCTCTACGATATTTAAAAAAGAGCACCCTACAATAAGGTCCTTATTTAATTTCGTCTTCAAAGCTGCGGCCGCGGAAGTGGTGAATTGTTAGTGGAGTAATGTAAAAATCAAATTTTTGAAAAAATAAGTTATTACTTCTAATCCGGACATTAGATGGCGCTAATATTTTAGATATGAATAAACATCCCAAGAGAAGTGTTAAATATGTAAAAATATTCAAGGCATTTCATTAAAAAAATACCTTAAGCGTGCCACACTTTTTTGTAACAACTTGTATATTTGAAAATAATTTTTATGTAAGCGCATTTACCCACAGTTTACATCCGCACTATTGCCCCACCCTGTATAGTGATTTTTTTGGGGTACTTCCCAACATCATTATATAGTTTGATAGTAGTAGTAAAACTGCAATTCTTTAAAAAAAAGTTAAAGCCATATTTAACAAATTAAGAAACTTTTATTGTGTAGGTATATGGTATTAAAAGAAGCTTCCGACATGACAGGAACAAAGCATTCTATGATACAAAGGGGTTATATTTAAACATAATAAATAAGTTTATTACTAAATCACCACTGATTACTATACCATTTATTTGGTCAAACATTGGAAATATACAATAAAAATTTTCAAAAAGATGGTTTACTTCTTCCATTATCTTATCATTCGTAATATAAACCCGAGTATATTATAATCCATGTCACCTGCAATAAATCAAAAATTACTCAACTAGTAAAAGGAAAATATATTATTTATGAGTAAAACAGGAAGTTTTAAAACAGTTTAAGGGTTAAATTTCGACAGTTTGTGGCAAGTTGTAACTATTTCAAGTGATATAGGCTAGTCACTTACTAGAAATCCAGCGAACGATGTCATAAAACCTTCTTTTGTTAACTCCCATGCCCCTCCAAATTCTTCTTCATCTACATTTTGAAAACTACTAAAGTACAGGTAAATAATACCAGCATTAACTAGAGCAAACCTGAAAACAATTTGAAAATATTCATTTACACTATATCCTGGAATATTAGAATACAAGGAAAAAAAAACTTACAAGAGCAGGCCTAGGAAACCCTTCAAAGGAACAAGGCCCCAAATTATTCCTAATATTATACCAAGCGCCTGTCTCGCCCAGTATATAACATCTAGAAACTCTTCCTGAAAGTAGCACAAGCAATCGTTCGATTATTCATTGATCTGGCTGGAAATTTTAATTAACTAATTTGAAGAGTCAACTAACCTTATCAGACCATTCAGAGTTTGCTGCGAATGCTCTGTGCCATACCGAAATGGTGCCTGACGATTTTGATGTGCCATTTCTTTCAACAGTCTTAGTTTTGGTGCTCATTTTAATATTAATTTAGAATAAATAGCCTAAACCTCGCCGTGCTCGAGTCTTTGAGTGGTGACATGTAAATGACGTTTGACACAATCGACAGTTGGCAGCATCACACGTGATTTGCACTTTGGTTAGTGCTACCAACTTAATTTTGATGTTGCTGGTTAACATATGGGTCGATATGTATAGGGTGTTTCGTAATTAGTTCAAAAATTATACGAAGAACATTCAAGATTTAACAACAATAAAAACACTTCTAATGAACTTGCATCCGGAAATGCTACGTTATGTACATTTAAGGAACGAATGTAAATGGGATGAAAATGGCAGGATGGTGTGGGTCGTATTAACGGAAAATGTAAAAATTGTTTTACACAGTGTAGTAGTTATTATAGCATTGAAATTTTTATGCACAATTTTTAAATTAAAAAATAACATTGCGAGCTGAAATAGATGTAAGAGCTAATATTACAACAAACATGCAGTAAGTATGCAGTAAATTCTTAGTTAGGGTGTACAATAAGCCAATGATGGCTGGAGTGCTTAGAGGTGCTTGGAAATCCGCGTCCTCGATCTCGCTCTTTCAAATCAATCAAACAATCAATCTAGTAAAATTTCTATAAATGCTGATTAATTCTTATTTTTATATATATTTTTCGCACTGTATTTCATTTACTAATGCGAGGGTTTACTTTGGGTTCGACTGCAAACAGAACGCAACAATGGCGTTCCATTTTCTGCCACTTAAAATTAAATGGTAGACCTTCTACACCTTTTCTCCCTTTTTATCGGTGGAATGAGCTCCCCAACGAATCGAAGAATTTTACTCAAACCTACCGATTTTTTAATAGATAATATCAACATTCGTCTCATATAAATACACATCCACTAATCAACTTATACCGTTTATGCCGGCATTTAAGTACATTTAATTGCGCCATATACAGTGTGATTGTAAATGATTGAGGCTACTTTGAATTTAGCGCCATAAGAAATTATGTCATGTTGGTAGCAAATACAGTAATCATGTCAGCTGTTTCTTTCTCATCAGTGACGTCTGAAATAGGGATTACTGAGATATATATTAATTGTTAATAACGATTTTAATCAATAGTTTTATCTTTTTAATTAAAACAATTAATACACAATAAACTTAGAATTTCGTCTTAACAATAAGTGAAAATATTCCAAATTAATTTAACAATATTTTACAACAATTGTTCAAAATGCTCAGCAGAAATCATAAATACGGCGACCATGAAATATGTATTTATAAAAAGCCCCGCCCCTATATTGATATAGCCACAACCAACATGTGAAATACACTAAACTTTGTGGCGGTAAATTCAAATTGTCGTCAGTCATTTACAATCACACTCTATAATCGCTGGCGTTTCTTAATAGCAGATGCCGTATTATTGAACTGATTTTTTGATAAGCTACAATACACAAAAATAATGTATGCTAAAAATAGGTCAAATAGCAGGGTGCTCAGTTTTGTTCGCGAATAGATGTGTCGTAGCTTATTGGCGTATTTGCATAACCCCGTCCGAACAATAAAGACTGTACTCTGTACTGAAGGTAAGTTAAATAATAATTAAGTAACTTTAGAGCACTGGAGGTGGTCGTGAGCTAGAGATCACTAGCAATTATAAACCAGCGAGGTATTCTGCATAGTAAATCTTCTCTGGAGTAGAAGTATTTACACTTCTCGCGATTTGAAGTCCACGTTAAGCTGTGGGTCCTCTATATATGTGGGACGCACAACACAGACATAGGTGAGAAGATTGCTCGTAAGAGATAAACCACTCAGAGAAGAAGAATATAGAAATAGTTTAATAGATGTTCTTATGTTTATGTCGTTGCGCTGGATTTAGTTTACAATGGTCCTTCGAGAAACTCACGACTTTTTGGCCCTTCGAGCCGGATTGGAAGTAGTATATGAATTTTAAAATGGGGTGACAAACACAACAATGTGGAAAAACTATTGTTTTACCGTTTTTTTTTTCTCGGGAGTTTTAGAAGTTTATTTATGGCAAAAGAGCTGTAAAATTACTTTCAAACAAAAATAGGAGCAAATGAAAAATGCATTAACTTTTATTTTCTTTTACATTACAGTTTTAACTGAACACAATATAATGTCTTTTGTAAATATAGATTTTATGCAGGAACTTGTATAACGAAGCAAAACTAAATATAATCTCGCTGACCTGCTTATACTTTTTTGTGTTTTATCATTAAAATGTAATAACTTTAACTTTTACAATACGTTCGACAAAAAAATAACAGTATTTATAAGTGTAGAACCAGCGGAGGGCAAACCCAAAATTGAATACAATATCATAGCAATAATAACATTTTAAGTGCATAATCAACGCTGTGATATAAAATTTGAGTACAAGCAATACAGTTTATTAATAATATTTTTTGAGGCACCTTTCCTTGTGTAACTTTAAAATCATTTTTAGCAAGCAAAATTTTATTTTGTTTTACATTCTAGTTTTAATTAATAACAACGAAACGTTTTCTGCACGTACGTATATTAAGCAGCATCCTGTATATTAAAACAACCAGTAAACATATCCATTTACATGAAGCCGCCAGTTGGGAAAGTTCCCAAATCTGACATCTCGGGGATTCCCCTCCGTGTCGCTAATCGCCTTTAGACCAATGAGAATGTCGCGATAATGCAAACACAGACGCATAGTTGCAAGGTGACGCAATTGTAGTGCAGAGTTGGCAAGCAGTGTGTAGGGTATTTTACTGAACATCAATCTGTGCCAAATAATAATTATTTAATACAGATATTATAAGTAGAAACAACAATACAGATAGTATTTGTAGTAGGTGAGTGCTGTTATATAATAATTTAGAAGCATAAGAAGCTATTAGTGCATACATAAACTAGACCTCGCATTCTAACAGAAAATGCATTGTGTAATTTAAGGCAGGGAAATATCTAAAAAAAGTTTATTTTATGCGGCGAATTGAATTATTGCATTAAAGTACATCAGATGCTTAAATTTTCCAGGGCTTAAACAATCACTAGGTAGTAAACCAAATAAGAGTTTACTCAGTAGTTCAAATACTTCAGATTACAGATAATAAACGTATGTAAATATTGTTGCGTGATTGCAGCTTGCAGTTGCACTTGTAATAGTCCAAGGGGGAAGGTACATTTCCACAAGTTGTGCGATTAAATACCGCAGATAAGTTGCAACCGGACCCGTAATTCACAGAAAACCCGACTGCCTATAGAAATGTGTGGTTCCAATAGCATTGTGAATCGTATTACTCGTGAATTAACGCCGAAACCTCCCAATTTTGAGGTTATGTGCTTCCTAATGTTATTATTGTGCCTTGAATTCGCTTAAATTCAATAAGGAACATGCATTTTAGGAAAGTATTTGCTTCTGAAGGCTATCGAAAGAGGTCAACCCACTAGCAGGTTTGTATTCCGAGTTTTGTGGAAGGTAGGAAACCACTCGTCGACCAACTTGACTTATTTTCCAGTGAATGCTCCGATACTGTACTTTTTTTAAAACGAGGGTGTGGTTGTGAGAAACCCGTCTGTCTATGAAAATACTCGATTTCGATTGCATAACGAATTTTATTTGGGTATAATCGACCCCGAAACCTGAAGAAATTAAGGTTTCGTATTACCTAATCTACCTCCCAAAAGTGTAATTATTAACTGATTAACTCCTTGTTCATTAATTTATACATGATATTAAGAAAATTGTGTCCTGCATAATTAAAAACGGGCGGTTTTAGGGATAAAATGAGTTAATTTATTATACTTTCTGTAGGCACTCTAATTGACATCAGTATATAAATTTTTTTCTAATTGGGAAATTTATTTTTTAGTTTTAAAGAGCGTTTTGTTTGAATCGACTATTCCAGTGTGGTCTGTAGTAGTTAATAGATGTTATTTCTAGTAACATGCAAACGGGTACACTGCAGCAGCAGCATATCCAGAATGGTAAAAGATACAAAGTTTATTAAATGCGACAAACTTATTTATATATGAATGTACTTTAAACTTGTTTCTGTTTTCCTCCAAATATACATAGCTTACTAGATAACAGCGAAAAACTGCATTTCATTGCAGCTAAATGACTCGCTTTAGGGTAGAAATCCACAAAACTTTCAAGAAAGGGGGTAAAGATAGTTGTTGCAGAAAATGTTGATTTTCATTTGTTTCCTTTGAGCACAACGTTCCACTTTTGTAATTTTTACCTCCATAAATAGCTTATTATTTTCTCTTTTCAATGATATCAATGTTGTTATACTTATTTTCAAAAACTGCATAGATAATTGAAAAAATAGACGCTTTTAAACAAGAAGAAATGAACATCGAACTTGCAAATGTTTTTGTCATTACTTTTGAAGTGCTAACTGTATATTTGTTGTTATACAAATTGTAAACCAATAAAGAAATAAGTGGACGCGACTGCCTCCCTGGACTTTCCCATACTGGAAACTGTTCATATCATCTTTATTCAACAGTAGAGTTATTTTCCTCAAAACGGTTGTTCAAGTGCTATCCTAAAACCTTGCCTCGTAACGAACAGACTTACAAGGTTTGTAAGAAGTCCCGCCAAATATCTGCGGTGCCCCTTAATTTCCTTTTAATATGCAACCAGGCATACTTCATTCTCTACTATATA
>JABXWE010027161.1:0-18262 GCA_014611495.1 Limonius californicus | reverse complement strand
AAATCGATTACTAGGGAGTTTTTATAAACACTTATGGCAGCACTGACAGATGGCTGAAACTGACATTTCAAACTTTCCAATTCAAATCGAACTACCAACATCGTAAAAATACAAACTAAAAACAGTACGAGTATAGGCCTCCTTAACGTACTGTTTTTAAGCTAAAACAGTGCGCTTAGAACGGCTTTATAAAACCGAAATAGAAAAATCAATTTACGCCTCCGTTTAATAGAAGCATTTTACACATTGTTTATTTTCGTTATGGGATAATTTGCAACAAAATAATACTAAAAATAAACTGAAATAGAGATATTTTAGCTACCAATAACAATAATGCCATGGTGTCTACGGTAACATAAATACTCAAAACAAGTTTGAAATTAGTCATATTAGCACAAATTGGCAAGCAATTATAACTTTGGCTAGTAATTCTTTTTGCTAAAATTTGTTTAAAATATTTAGTTACAGTAGCTACGTCTTCTTGTTAAAGAATAGGTTTTGATAGAGCTCTAAAGTAATATAACCGATATGGATCAAATCTGTCTCAGCGACAAGAGACAGTAAAGTTGTACCGGTACAACATATTAACGAATCTCCTTTATCTTTTCCTTTATTTATATTCCCTTATACTTATAACAAAACCCCAAATTAAGTGGTAATGAGAATCTCAAAAATGTTAAGATAGGAAGAAAGTTAAATCGGAAAAAAATTTCTATGGCGATTTATAAACATTCTAAAATAACAAAAATATGTGACAGATAGAGGCCAAAAAGCTTTATCAAATTATTGGAAAGTGAAGTAAACCGGAAGAAAAAACATTTAATTGGAAAATCAAGTTGGAATAGTAGTTACGAAAAATTAAAAACATACGAAAATTAAACTAAGTATTCAAATTGCTGGTCGATAGGCAGATAGTTTGTTCTACTGTGACTTAAACTTTCTTCACAATCTCGTAACTTTCCTAGTATATATTGTCTTTAATTTCTCATAAAAAATTAAGCGATGTGACGACGGGGGTCTGAATAGGCCACTTAATGGGTCTTCCGGTTCACATTTTATTCATGAGTATTGTTGAAATATGTTATTTTAATGTCCGCCTTGCACGGCGGTGCTCCGTTCTATTGAAACTAAAGATTACTAGTTCCGGCGAGCAAATATTCTAAAAACTGTTAAAATAACGTATACGTTTACGATGTAACAGTCTCGTTGAAGATTGTTGGATATGTAATATTCCCATACCTCCAAACCTTGTCTAATTTAATTTCCAACTTACATGGTTCATCACATGATGTTCATGTGCTTACTATAGATTTTGGAAGGAAACGCCTAATAGTTCTTGCATTATCCAAAAATCCATCTGCAAAGTTCTATTCTACAGTCTCCCTTCACTGTTTTCAGTAGGGGTGAAATTCATGTGTCTCATCAGATCAGGTACAGTTTAGAAACACCACCATGACCCCATGACCAACTGACGCGAGTACGTGGATTATTAACACTGCATGACTAAATATTGAAAGTTTGAGTGAACTTGTCGAGTCCACCTGGATTCTAAAAATGATCTGTAGTTAATTTAAGTTGCTTGTTCTGCAAAACATTAATTTTCCTACTTGTAGCCTCTTTGGATAATCATTAAAATACCTTTCGTAACAGTAACAAGAACAAAAATGTCGTTCATTTTGGAAAATGGTAGGCTTCGAAAACTTTAATTCTAATTCTTCATGATTGTAAAATTAAAGTTCCAGTTTGATCGCATTAATAATAATAAACATAGTTATAATTTTCAATGTTGAGACATCTCAGGAATATGGACAAATACAGTACAACAAAGAGCATTTGGAGCTACAAGGAATTGCTAGTTATATTCGTTGAACGCTATAATCGGAAGCTGTAAAACAATAATTTAAAGTTAGATTCCGTGTCACTACGAGCAAAATAAGTTGTCAAAACTTCACAAATACAAGGATTATATTAGAAGCACATGTAGGTAACACCTTCGGCCGTTTGATATTAAATACCACCTTAAATTCAGACATCCAACGCAGGATATTCCTGGAAACTTGCTACTGTTTGAATGTTAATCCATAACAGATATTTATAGGCAACGTTTGCTTAGAGGTAAATATTTTCCAAGTAATACAAAGCAGAAATGGTAAAATATCTTAATAGTTGTGCGTTGTTCTCGGAATAAGCGATGGCTATAATCAAGAAGTACAATACAGTAAACAACATATACCCAATCACTTACGCCGTAAACGCTAGTTATATCCAGGGTCTCGTTGTACTAGAACCCCTCTTAAGGGAGTTTGATAATAATTTTAAAAACTCCAATTGCTTTACTTCTTCATGATGTATTGTAGATATATTTGATCAAATTAACAAATTTTCTATCTCTTAGAGTTACCAAGATCCCCTAGGACATTACCTTGTTTTGAACATATTTTGTCGTGTTCTTTAAATCCTTACATTGGTTCTACGCCACTTTTGACAGTTTTTGAAAAATGCATAATAGTCGCTTTTAAACCATTACGAAATAGTCTGATATAATTTACGCAATAATGTTAATCTAATAAAACATACTCCTATACCACTAATTTTGACGAGCACACTTTCATTTCAATATTTGTAGATGCGGCACGGATTGTGAAACCGCACAACGATTTTTAAAGCTAATCAAACAAGCAATCGCTATTGAAATCGTTTCTTGAATAAGAAACAGAGTATATGCCAATCATTCATTTTAAAAAGAAACATTATTTGCGCATTATCTACCACAGGCAATGCATTATATTGCACTCTTGCCTAACTAATAATGTTACACTTGGTTATCGTCCTTGCAAATATCGCAATTGCCTTCCGCTGTTATGAATACGTACTTTCTATAAGTCAATGTCTTTTTGTGTAAATTCTTCAAATTCCCCGCCTGACCTTTTATTTTTTATTTTCTTATTTATTTACGGCAAAGGATGGGCAACCTGAATTGAACGCGTATCAATGCATTCGATTTACCGCTGATGAATGAGACTAAATGTTTCTGTTTGCCTTGATTTTTCTAGGCACGCAGTGGTCAAGCCAGTATGGAACACGATTTTCGTAACACTTACTGATTGACGATGTACACACGATGTTAATAAAGTAATCCTACACGTCCCATTACTTTTGGGATTATTGAAGATATGTACATGTACATGAATACAGGATTAATATCGGAAGATTTATATGTCCAGAGTTTCCTTATAAATGACTTTTCGGAGAGATAAGCGTATTATGTATCGTTCACTTTCTAAATTTAAGAGATATATATTAGTTTGATAATCTCTTATAGAAGAAATTGGAAATGTCTCTTAAAAGTAATTTATGATCGATTATTGCCAATGTTCAATGACGTCTACTATTAAATGAAATATGTGGGAGTTTGGTTCTGCTGCGTTGTATGTCCTTGTTAGCTTGGTAAATCAGAAATGAGCTTCTACACAAACAATGATAAAAAATTCAATTTGCTATTGAAAACAGAAAATATATTATATCACACAAGTCGAAGATTACATGCTTTAATACAACATCATTTTAATAAAAGTTACTGGGATTTTCTTTTTGTTTGTAATCAAATAAAGAAAATATTTAATATCTAAAAATTGGCCTTTTGGTGAGTTCAATGGTGTACGCATCCCCCTACCAATTAAAACCGGGACGATCAAGTACTGTTAAAACGTGTACAGCATGGTAAATGAGAAACTGCGTTGTGTTGAAGAAATACTGTTTTACCTACGACATGTAACGCTGATTTGTAATCATTCGAAACAGCAGTACTTATAATGTGTTGTTATGTCCGAGTTTCTTGTATGATTACAATGAAAGACTTCGGTAAAAAGTTTAGTCCCACCTCCATATGTCGTTTAAGATGTTGGCAAATTTATTTTTGCTTTTTTCGAAAAATTTTTTTACTACCTTAAACTGTTTTCAAACATTCCGGGTATGATGATTGTCAAAAACATAGGCCATGCAACATATACCGGGGTATCGCTGATACTAATTCATATATATTTACCATAATTTATGATAATGGAGCTAAACAACTAAACCGAATTAAAGCAAACCCGCATGTTTTCTATGGCGTCCCTTCATGACAGATGACTTTGGACAAATACCTAAAAAAACTACAAACTGTGATACTTAAAAAATATGCGATGGTCAACCACATTATATGGAAAACATTCCGCAGGAAGATGGCTTTAACTGAATTGTATCCACGTACTGCTAAAAATAACATTACTACAAATTAGCGCATTCTAAGGACTATATAATATGCACAATGCTGGTTTAAAAAGGTAATTTTCTTAAATACAATGTAAATAATATCATCGGTGGCGTAAGTTTAATGATGAAGCGGCGATTAACATACATCAACTATTCGCTAATCGTTTGCTATCAAAGCGGACGTCATAATTTTGTGCATAAAATAAATTCGAGCAAAAACCTGGACACAAAGAAACACTGGGCCGGGAAAGTCAATCAACAAAAATTTGATTAGAGAATAATAATAAATTTCTAACTGTGTGTATGTATAATACATTTTTTGCAGTACAATACCAAAACCTACTCTTACGAAAGGATTCGGCTTTTTGCCTACACCGTGGTCCCACGTCTTAACTTACGCTACTGATTTGTATAAGTTTTCGAGTTGTTACAAATCAGTACTAATAGTTGCACAATAAATGATAATTCTAGCGGCCTCTGCTAATTTTCGATGTTTTTTACTATGTAGTATTTTTATGGACAGAAAGCTCCTTGAGCCAACTTGGTTCAGTGCTTAGAAGTTTCAAAACCGATATTTACGACGGATTCTTCATTTTAATTCAAAATGAATTTCATACCGTAAATCAGTCTGGTTAATTCAGAAAAAGCTGCATCAACATATAATTTAATAATTTAAAGGTTTATTAAAAAATAACAAAACCATTACGCTGTTTTCATAAACATTACTCGGACCAGTACTTGCAGCTTAATTCGATATTTTCTACCTCGATTTTTTGCGTGCAATCGAACTCTGTAGTGGTGCTACACATCCAAATACATACGACTTAGCGTGTTTAGTTTTGCCGTCGGTCAGAGCGAGGAAAAAGCAACAGGTAGAAGGGATCCGGAATTGCTATACAGATAAGCAAAAACAGTGTTTACTATCATGTGATTAAAAAGTTTTCAAATTACGGAGGACAATGAAAATTTTTTTTATTGGTACCCCATTTTGCTTATTTAAAGTACGCCTCAGCGTGTTTAAATCCAAGTTTTAAAAACGCGCGTGTTTTAAAGTTACCATGGCAACATCAACAACAGAGAACAACCGAGAAACTGCTCAGACATTTTCTGAAGGTAAGCAAGCACAACTCGTTCATCTATATCTGTTACCTTTTGCTCTTCCATTCATTTGATGAACTTGTCGTATTCTTTTTTATTTTAAAGCAATATACAACCAGTAACAACTGTAGTGACAGCAATTAATCCTATGTGACAGATTGCAAATTAATTTTTGATTTTCTCATTTCCATGACAACGAAAGGTATCTGATGTCACATTACGAATTCAACCATTTTACATTCTTAGTTCTTATTTCCATTTTTTGTAGTAATAATACCAGTATTTATGTTTTCAAAGTGTACCAATAAAAAAAAATAGCGTAAAGTATTCGTGGATAACTGGTCTTTAAAACACTTGCTCTATTTCGAGCACTCCGGCTGCGCCGTCGTGCTCGAAAAATCGCGCGTTTTTTAAAGACCTTAATATCCACTTATACTTTAATATACTATTTTGCATGTAATATTGAACTATAAACAAATGCCAATTTATTCACCTGTCAAAATCTATTCAATCTGGTTGTTGAATTTTTTTGTTTGTTTACTTTTTGAATATGCGTTTTATTGGGACGAGATATGCTTTGAGGTTAACTTCACTTTCAAAGAAATAAACTCAAGCTACGGCCGATACGTAACATGACAGTTACGACGTGCCTTGCAGCACTCACAGCCAACTCTAATTTGAAATTTTTTTGAGCCGTTAACAGAACATACAGTTTTCGTTTTTGGGTTGATATTGTAATTCCGTATGCGGAATTATAAATCTATTACAATAACCGACGTTCATTACTTGAATTTCAACAGATATTTAGAACATCTTGGTTTATAAACAGAAGAGAACTGTATCCGAAACATGTCTTCCAGTGGTTGAAAATTTAATCCCAGCGGTCAAAACTAATTTCCCAGTAATGAGATAACTCCGCTCGGTTTCCGAACAGACTCTATTTGTATTTTGTAATTACCAAGCAACAATAGCAGCTACCACACAGAAATCGAAGCGTTCTTCCATTCCTTCTGCCAGTATCGGCTTTGTATGCAATGCTTCTCTTTTCTCAGCACACGCGGAATTAATTAATCGTTTGAAGTACGGTTTGATTATGTATGCAGTAAGTCCCCAAATATGGAATATGTACGATATTAACCCTATATTAGTTAGTTTTGAAACTTCTATAGAAAATAGGTCGGACACTAGCGTCAGGATCGATTCCATCCGCACGTGGAAATTAATGGTAATGTAATTTAATACAGGACAGTTAACTTGAACTTTATACAATTTAACGAGAGATTAACGCTATTTGAGGTCCTGATAGATTATGAAATTATACGACAGGTGTGTCTAGTTTAAAATAAATTCGCTAAATATGTGATGAACAATGTTTGTGAAAACTCCTACGAAATGAGGAGCCAGTTACTTTCAAAATATTTTAACAGGAGGAGTCAATTTTATTTTAAAATGGACACGTATTTGATTTTTAATCAATTCTGTTAAGTTATTTTCCAAGTTCAATGATGTCTTATATGACATGTAACTGCCACCATAAAACAGTTAAACAATTATCAACAATCACTTAATTGTGTCACAGCAGCAAACTTTGAATGGAAAATAATGGCAAATGTGACTGCAGATTTAAATATTATATGTAGCACAGAATAAACCATAAACTGTTAAGCTCCGAAATACACAAAAGCAACACCCTTAGTGCAACAGGCAAAGGAATACTGTAATTGAATATTAGACATTTTTCGCAATTCATTAATTATTTAGGCTTACTCATTTCGTTTCATCCCTGCACTGGCTACTACCACACAAACTGACTCTTATCGTTAAAATCTGTTAATGGGTAATTTCCTCGAGGTGGCGAATTTTGCGATTTATAAATTCAAATAGACTAAGATAAAGTCCCTCGGGTATCACAAAATTTAAAAATATGTTGCTGTTGGTAACCGTAATTTCCGAAAAATTAGTAATTTCTAGCCAGATGGTAATTTACATAAAGTTAATGACTAATTGGTTGTCAGAAAAATGCAACACTTTTATTGGTCAATTTTTTACACACGTGGTCAATTCTCGATAAATTGGCACCAACAAACTTTTTATCATCTTTACACAAAAGACTTTTGTTCGGATACTGCGTAAATGTGACAGTCCTTGCTTATAAATAGTCAGTGGTTTCCTCAATTTACATCAGTATTTCGTAATTAGCAATAGAAATGCATCTGAATAGCAGACATGAAAGCCAGGAAGTCAATAGACTGCAAATTAAACATTTAAAATTATTTTGCCATATGTTAAATTTATTATTAAGTAAAATTACATAAACTCAGTTGTACTAAGTACTGTGTTGTTTGAGGCGGATTATTTCAAAAATTTTGACAGGAATCACATAAACGAAAATAATAAATAAATTAGTGCAAATTTCTTACAGTTTCAACTTGATAACAAGAATTATTAAAATCGCGGTATTCGATCCGAATATTAATAAGAGTACTACATATTTTTTCCGACACATATTGCAACCGCGAGTTGCTAATTAAAATAGACAAAAATCAAGAATCCATACAATTCTAATTAGTAATTACTAATTTCAATGCCGAAGATATTTATTAGTATAATTAAAACACTGTGTACACGTACAGAATATTAAAAAGTTTTTTTAGCAAATACGGGTTATGGAATCACCTTATCTAACAGGTAATTCGCTATTTCGTTAACTTTTTGAAATGGAGTTCCTGCGTCGAACGTAATTTGTATACAGATTGCGCAGGTGGCAATGACAATATAGCCTCAGGTTCATCATGTTTGCATCCACAGTAGACGGAAATTTGATCAGAGATTTTCCGTAATTTCCCCTGAGCCGAGAAGCTTAATAATAATGCCGAACTCACGAACTACATTTGCATCATCAGAAGTGATCGTTGCGTCAACTAAATCACCTATGCGCATTTTTATAAACCATATTAAGAGGAAGAATACTACTGAGTAGTATTATCATGGCATGATTTAATGTATACTGTTGTTATCAGAGCAGAGGCAGCTAAAGAAGAACCGAAACCATTACGTCAATGCTTGCAATTTTCTTAAAAAAAAATAGACAATTTGATAATCACCTACAAATCTTAGTGGTCTATGTTATATATGGATCTCTTCAGCAGCTGCAATGAACGATATACCGCATATTTTGCTTATTATATAGGTAATTCAATAGTTAAAATAAAGTTTTTACGTTTTAGCGATATTTATATTTCCTTGGGTAAAAATTAGAAAAGTTACGGTGTCTTTAAATTTACTGGATTAGCCTACTTCTACGTAATGGCACAAAGAATAACACCAATATTGCAAACGTGTTGGCCAATCAGAAAATTGCTGGTTTAAGCGAATATCTTCTTGCTGTATTACAGAAAAATTTTCTTTGTTGGCGTAGTCTTTCTACTCATTTCGAACATGCAAGGCGTTCGTAAAAGGCAAACACAAACCGAAGCACTCTACTCATTTTCAATGTATAGTCCTTCCAAGTAACATTTAACAATCATAAAATGCAAGCAAGTGAAGAAGTGGATATATTTATAGTCACTTAAGGGGTTAATCTAAAAGTTATCGTTGTCTAGTCTCACTGTGTGATATGTGTGCCCTTAATTTAGTGAAAATTGTTCACTTTATAACAAATTACCAACCTTTTAAGAATATAATGCACACAACCCCAATGTTAAGGTTTATATAATTTCTTTAGAATCAGAACAACGTCAAGATTCTGAAGCCACTTTATTTTGTCGTATACTATACGCGTTGGCTTTTACATTGGCTGTAGTTCGCTCCTCCTACAGGAAAGGGATTATAATATTTTGTCAATCTAAAACGCTATATGAAATTTTGAATCGTCCTAATTGGCCTATGATTTTTATCGAAACCTCTGTAAAAAAAACATCCACATTTCAATAAACAATTGTAATGAAATTATTGCAGTCCCCTGATCTTACTAAAAAATTTACAATACTACTTTCAATGTTTTTTTTACTTTTTGTGTTTATAACACTACAATAGAATTTCATTCGCATCTTATCACTTTACGTGTATTGGATTTGGTTATACCGAACATATAATGATCAAAATTCAAAGATAAATATGATAATGCTGGGTTAAAAGAGACATTACAATTGATTTTATGTTCGTTATTTCTAAGTTTTATCCAGTTTAATATACAATGAAAAACCATTATTATTAAATACGTTACAAAAGTCTAAAACAACCATTGAATTGGAATATTATTTACCGATATTACAAAACGGAAATTTCTAATTAAGTTATCGGGGAAATAATTATTTAAACATTTCCAGTTGGTAATAGGAAAATTCCAACTTACTGTTTACTAAAATGTTTTAATACTCTAAAGAGGAAAAAAGTACCAGACGCTAGTAATATGCATTGGGCGTAACGTAAAGACACGATATACTAATATTTTTATTTTGGTTGCAAACTAAGCAAGATACAGAATTTTTTAAATCGGCAAGACTATACTACTTACAATTTGCACCATTTTGGAAACACCATATAGTCTCAAAAATGCAACAAATGACTAACAGATGCATGCTATCAATGATAACAGTGATGTTAAACTTATTCGCTTCGTCTCAAGTCATTAAGAAAATATAAGGAAAAACTTAATAGTTGTAGATATTCGATTTATATTGAATTCAATATATAATACGTATTTGAATACAGCAGCAAAGAATGGTTGCAATAGAAAAAGATAATTTACAAAACCGTAGAAGTGTAGCTACCAAATTAGTACTTCTATGCATGATGATGATCTCATTCTTTTGCTAGTAAATTAAGTTTTTGAAGTGAATACTACTGTAACTCGTTTCTGCTATAAGGCGATAATCACACAGAAATGTGTGTTTATTCACTTACTTCTCGATTTATATGCCACAATTATTGAAGAGATTTCAAATATCTTGTCATTACATTACACATTTTCAGCATTTCCTATAACGTGCAAAATAAAGTTTTTAATCAAGTTAACATTCTGAAATCGTGTATTCCATTAAACGTCAAAGAAGTAACCAATCTCATACATTCTGAATTAATTACAGGTAGGCGTTTTTACTTTCAAAGCCATTTCAAGCTGTTTAATAGCAGGATATTTAATTATGGTCAGGGAACTATCGGATATACATTGAAAGAAGCAAATCAAAAACTGATGACCACACTGTTCCAACTGTTGTAGCTATTTCCAGATCAAACTTGCTGAAGTATACTTCCCTTCCGACTATTTTCAAATATTGGTCTTGTATTAAGTCCGCCTTTCTATATACAGGGTGTTTATTTATTAAACATAAGGCAAAATTTCAAGGGGTTATTCCCTGAACTATTCTAAGAATAATTTTCGACAATAACAACATCTTATTACCAAAAATTGCATGTAAAGTTTCTTAATCTATAAGAACCGTTGAAAATGACTACCTCCAGCTACGATGCAAGAATACAATCTTCTCCTCATTGATTGCCGAACTCTTTCAAAAACACCAGGATCGTTTCTTATTAAGTTACACCCAGCAATTATCTGATTCCTTAAAGCTTCCACTTTTTCCACTGGAGTAAAATAAACTAATGACTTTAGATGGCCCATAGGATATAATCTAGAGGGTTTAAGTCCGGGGATCGATCAGGCCATAAGTGAGGTCCACCTCGACCAATCCAGCGATCTCCGTATGTTACTGTTAAAAACTCACGAGCAACCACACTAAAATGTGCTGGTGCACCATCGTGCATAAACCACATTGCATTTCTTGTTGCCAATGGTACATCCTCCAGAAATTCAGGTAGAATCTGTTGCAAAAAGGTGCGATACACCTCGCCAGTAAGTCTTCCTGGTAGAAATACCGGTCCTATTAGCCAGTCACCCACAATTCCAACCCAAACGTTCAACGAGAACTGATGTTGAAAACGATCTTCAAGTACCTCATGTGGATTTTCTTCAACCCACACATGGTTATTGTGAAAATTCCTTATCGCATTTCTTGAGAAAATCGCTTCATCGGTAAAAAGAATCAGCGTCAGTAGTTGGGGATTTGAACCAATACAATACGTGGAGGAAAATCAACAGGAAGAAATGGCTGAACGCGTTGTATGTGGTATGGGTAAAACAAATAGTCCCTAAGAGTTTTCCAAACAGTCCCATTACTTACATTCCAAGTATTTGCAATTTTTCGAGTAGAAGTACCTGGATCTTCCTCTATCATGTCCAGCACATTCTCTTCTACTTCTACCGTTCTTACTGTCACTGGCCTTCCTGGTCCTCCACTTCGTTCCAATGTGCCTGTTTCATGAAGACGTTGATGAATACTTTGGAAGGTTTTTCTATCAGAAACATTACGGTCAGGAAATCGTTCAATGTACAACCGCCTAGCTTGTAATGAATTGCCATCAGTAAGTCCATAAATGAAATGCATGTCAGTCATCTGGGCGTTCTTATAGCGATTCATGATAGAGGGCTTCACTAACAAAAGTTTAAGTATTAAAGACAGAAAATACACGTCAAACAGCCAAACGTCAATCAGTCTCAACAAATTCGGTACATACAAAATGATCAATCACGAGAAGTATTCAAATGAAATCCACGTTTAAACTGATTTTCTTTTCAATGTCTGCACTTGCAAGCTGTTAGTGGATAAAACAGCCGTTCTTAGTAATCGGAATGTTGTTCTAAGATAACATCGAATTTTTTAAAAAATTTTGTACTCGGTAAGCCCAGTGTAGTACGCCATACTTTTATTTCGGCTAAATTAATAATGTGAAAAATATCAAAATTGGTTTTGTCGAAAATTTTTCTCGCCCTGTATCTTCGAAACAAAGAGGATTTTCAAAAATCATCAAAGGACAAAATATTCTTAGAATAGTCCAGGGAATAACCCCTTGAATTTTTGCCGGATGTTTAATAAACACGCTGTAGAACGCTAAACGTAAATTTTATTATCGAACTAAATTAATACAATCTACTAAATGAATTCCATATTGATTGAATATATGAGTCTATATTAATCAAAACTTCCACTACGTTGCTATGAAGAAAAAGGTTACTAAAACTAGTTTCTTTAGTTTTCGTTAACTGTCAAAAGTCATCATGATTAAAAAGTGTAAAATATAGGATACTTTACCCCAATTTTAATTACACACCATAACCGCTAGTAGAGCGCTACAGGAGAGCATTAAATTGCTTCATTTTTTGCAAAGAAACCGATCTATGAGGAACGTGACGTTCTGTAAGATTGCGCGATATTTTGTTAAGTGCTCGTTTACAAGTAAAGTAAGAGGTGAAACCATGTAATATGTCAAAGTGGTAAGGGTACGCGGAAATATACATTACAAAAATAACATTTTAAAACATTCTAAACAATTATGAAAGCAGAACGATTTTGAATTAATAAGGTAAAAGAGGAATTGAAAAAGAAAGAAAGAAGAAGTATCACTATTGAACACCTTACGAAAACCTTAAAACTTTTTATTTTGCGATAATTTTCAATCGCAAAATACCAATAACAATCACTATTTAAAATTTAATAAAAACTATTCTTTGCGTCGACGAACTGTTCCCACAGTATATTCTAAACAAACAATTCACCCAATAAATAAATAATTAATATGCACATACATTAGATCTCCCCAATTAATAACTTGAACAAGTTTTAAACATTAGTTATTTATGCTATTTTCAGCGTTACTAATTAATACTGCATCCATTTCAAACAGCAAAATTTATTTTAATTTTATAAGACGTGCGTAGATCGGTTCCGCATGTATTAGAAGGTAAAAGTTTGGTAAAAGTAAACATTCTACCGTAGATGTGCTCTTATCGATCACAAAGTTTTTAGATCTGACAAGCGCTACTAGCTAATGCTGTGTAGTTCCGGATAAAAGTAATTTGCCGAAATTTATCTACCTATTACTTGAAACGACGTGTACATAAAATCAGTGATAGGTAATTAATTTATAAAAGCAAATCCGCCATTAAGGGGCACTTAATTTTCAACATTAAACAACTGGTTTATATAATTTTCTTCGTTTTGAATGACCTGAAATAAAATGTAGTTGAAACCGTGGGGTACGCCTCATGTCGTCAGGTAATTTCTTTTAATGAGTAGTAAATAAATGAACCTGTCTTAAGTAAACTACGTCGCGAAAAAATAATTGCATTTCAGTATTTAATTCAATGTTATGCGACCTCGATATTTCGAGGTTAAAATAATTAATACATTGATTGTTCTAGTCTATTTTAAAATGGGATTTTGTTTTAAGGTAATATGATAGTGAGACATAAAATAATGTTTCGTTGTCAAGATAATGCGGATTACATCTTTTTGTCATGGATCACTCAATATTTGCCGATATTGAAATTCACTAAAGATTTAAAACTAAAACTGTTGACATGCTAACCAATGCTGAATGCTAAATTAACAACCACACCGTATACAACGACCTCAAAATTCCCTAGGTTAAGGATGTGATCAAAGATTTCGTCAAGAGACACCGATTGGTATTTGTAACTAATCTATTCAATAATTATAATGCGACTACGCGATTATATAGGAGAAAGACTGTTAAATTGCTTAATTAAATGTTAATAGAACATCAGCGATGAGTGATACGTCTTGCGTGTTATGTGTATCCCAGTTATAAAAGTTTCTTGTTAACCTAGTGGGCTAGTTGTAGTTACAAAACTAATGTTTTTAGTGACCGAGTGATTCTCATCTAACGGGTGTAACCGCTCACTGGTTATTTTGAATCAATTCCTTTGCATATTATATCTTTCCCATTTTCGACATTATTTCCCCGTCCCAATTTAAGTTAGATACCATCAGAATTTAAAATTAGAGTAGTATATATCGATAATAAAGAGCGGCCAAAGGTTTAGGAATAAGTATTGTCAAACCTCGAGTGTTCTATTGAACAGACCCTGTATCGATCTTAATTGTGTTGAAGCGCTTCATAAATCATTATAAGACAACTATGTGTTTATCTCATATTACTCTCGCTCAATTCCTCATTCAATAGTATTGATTGGTACACGTTTCGTAATAACGGCCATTTTCCGCAAACACCCTGGAGATCAATATTTCAAGACATGTCGAATTTTCCATCTGAAAATAGGGGTCGTGGGATGTACACCCAGTCGGCCGCTGTAGTTTTACCTTCTAGGTTTGACGTGATGTTTCGTTCATCCGCAAACCGCAGCTCGTCAAGTTTGTCGGGCGTCTCTATATGTTTATATGCATTATTGTTGTTATAAACAATACTACAGCCAGTGCTTTCGGTTTAAGTCCAATATTTAAAAATAAATAGAGATGTAAGTTGTGCACTTTGTAAATACGCGTAATTACTATTTAAACAAGTAAATGTTTATCGATTTTGAGTTGGTGCTCATCGAAGGAGTGCAGATCTATATTACCTTCCAGCGATAGAAACCGTAACGGAATATTCGTATTAACATCGAAAATTTACGAGTCAGTCCATACATACATACATACGAATATGCAATGGACGCTGGTTTAGATTTTACATGGACGGCTTTTGGGTCCAAGAAAAATAAAGACATATGGAAGGGAAGAAGAATTGCTATATAGATATCTCAAATTTGTACAACACAAAGAATCACAGCATACGAACTTCCTGTGTGTCTGCAATAGAAAGTGAGTCTGGCATTTTTACTATAAACAGCCCACAAATACCTTGTTTAAGGTAATATTAAAATTAAGCAATTATTCAATTCAACCTTACAGTCACTATTTGTACACAAATCTGTATAAACTAAGTCGGAAATAAGTAACAAAAAGTGCTGACCAATTTTAATTTGGCAATTATTTTCATTTGAACATATTAAATTAATTTTCACATCTAATTCCACGATGTGGCTCCCATAATATTCTAATAGTCGAGTGTTTTTAATTATTTTGTAAATTACACATTATTAATGAGAGGCTATAAATTTAAATTTTCGTCATTTTCCCTTTATCTTGTCAAGCTGCAATAGGAAATGCTTATTTCTCCATATTGTCGCTTAACGAACGCTTGATTGACAAACAATGAGGGGAACAAACTGTCTAACATTTCGCGACTTATATGGCTGAGAATTAGTGTGTGGTCCTAGATTTCTGCGTGCAATTAACATTAACCGTGAGCTTGAATCTTTGAACACAATCATCATTGGCCTTGACTTTTTCACACATTAATTTGTTTGCATTCTTAAAAGTTTTCGTTTTTTTAAATTAATGCTCTTTAGTGACTGAAAAGCGTGGGATACTGAAAAGTTAATACTAACCTAAATTAAACAAAATTTAAATTTTTGTGTTATAGATTCGTGACCTGTTTAAGAGTATTTTATAATTTTTTTAACTATCACTGCATAACATACATATAAAACTTTGAAAGAAAGCCCTTCTTACAAAATAATTTATCAGTATACCTTCATAACTTGTGGAAAAAAAATTATAAATTAATTATCGACAGAAAAAGCAATAATTCAAATACCCAATTCAAAACACGTCAGAAAATGTTTTCAAAGGTAACCACTGGTAAATTAATTATGAGATATATCCAATCGTATGCTCCATACTAGCTTCTAATAGTATTTCTACCAAAAATAAATTAGTGAAGAAATGACAATAATTACACGCTTATCATTATTTTAACATCAAGCCCGAGGCTTTTTGCCAACAAATCGATTACTTTCAAATTCACATGGCAATTTGGCCAAAATCTTAATGCGGCCAGCGAAACATTTCTTTAAACTGCTTCTAAAATTAAGATCTGCGATTAAGATTAAGATTAAAGGCAATTTTAAAGAGAGGAAACTTAAGAAAGAAAAATGCCGTAAAAGTGAATTGAATGCAATGTTAATTAAGTCCACTTAACAAATACTTGTACTGGTAAAACTAAGAGGTTGGATTACAACATCGCTGAAGGCCGCTCTCGATACTGCGAAAATCTGCTATAAAGTGAGTAACTAGTTTTGCAACACATCATTTGCATGCTCCACTTAGTAGTGCATGGAAGATACTGAATTATTTAAGATCAAAATGGTATTTCCACGTTCAAAACTAATTTATGAACTGCCACAAGATAGAACTTGAGAAATATCATGCTTTGATATATTTATCTGTATTGGAAGGGAACCACTTTAGCTTGAAATTCGTATGCGTATTATTTTAGAACAAAAAAAAGAGGCAAATAGGGTCTTATGAAACAGCGCCATTCGAGTTTTACAAAAAAAGAGGTGCGAATTGTTTTAAAGAAAGTGAACTTTGCTTGTAAATACTGAAGTGCACAGAAGAACCTATTTAAAAGAGTAACTTTCTCAGTAAGCATTTCTATAGAACTCCACGGCAGGTGACTGAGTTGCAAAAAATGTTAAATTGATTTGTTGCATTAACAATTAATCTTAAATGCCAAACAGATAAAACAGCGAGGCATCGTTTTCATAATTAACAACCTTTCACCGTTTTCGGTAAACCAAAACGCTAGCAGTGAAGAAGTGTATACTGGCAATATTTTTAATATATCATTTAGGACAAAGCCGTTATAAGCTACTACGTTTTGAAGCAACAAAATTTTGAAATTAACTACATTCAATTTGCAGGTGCATTATGTTTCGCTATCGATTGTAAATATTTCACTGAAATTCATAAAAATTACATTTTCACACAATATTAGTCTAAAATTCTCTCTTTTCAGTACCACATAAAAGTTACACTACGTCTAGGACACAGAAGACATGGTGGTAAAACTATAGCATGCATACCCAAAGCAATAAGTGGAAACGTTTAAGTTGCAATGTTTAAACGTTCAATCGACAATAATATCTTACAGGAGGTTATTCTATCAAAGAACTCTTAGTAACAATAACATGGAATCATTTAGAGTAGTTTTTGTAATACAAAAAAATTTTAAACAGCGATTTTACGTTTTTAAAATTAGTCAGTTCTATCACAGCAATTTAATTACACCCAGAAGAAGAAATTTATTAACTAAGGGTAACGCTACAATAATTTTGCTATAAAACTAAAAATGTTACCAACAAGTAGAGGTGTCCTTCTCTTTCATTATTGCCCGTTTAGTTATTTTACTTTCCTCTTTTCATCATTGCCAATACTAATCATGAATGTAACAGTATCGTAAATGTTTAATTGTTTAATTCCTAGTTCTAGTTAAAAGCAACATCTATACACATTTATAAAAAAAAAATTTAAAAAAACGTGTCAAAGCAAGCTTGAATTGAAAGAAAGTTTTCTTAGCTATCATGATAACCGTTTACAGTTGAAATTTAATTTTAACTCAAAGGTTATTTAAAAAAATATGTAAGTGCATAAGCGACCACGAGATGAGGTAACAACATGTAATTTTTTCGTTTTTACACCCCTTATTTTGAAATTTTAATACACTTAGATATAAACTCTAAATGCGGAACTTTAAGCATTTTTGAACCTTAGTTTTTACTTTCGGTGTGGCCGAAACTGATAAGTGTTTATTTTTTAAAACAACTTCCTCCGTTTTTTGATATAATTTTATTCGTTGTAAAATTTGCAATACACTGATATGTAATACAATAACATTTTAGTTTATAATACCCTAAATATTGTGCTGTTTTGTAAAAAAATAAATGCCCCATAAAATGAATGGTTAACTTTAAGTGGTCTTTTTCATTAATTTGTTTAAAAACTTCATTGTGGCAGAAAGATAACCAAAATAATACATTATAATATAAGTGTATAAGCAAGCCTTTAAAGCACGCGCGACGGGTTTAAGAGCACGAGGCGAAGGAATACGAAAAATTATCCAACTGGATGGCCAGCAAGTGAATTTCTTGTTACCTGGGCAACTTTAAAGCACTAGTGTTTAAAAGCCCGATTTTGCACGCTTTTTA
>JABXWE010027160.1:0-26164 GCA_014611495.1 Limonius californicus | reverse complement strand
AATTATTGAAAAGTTTACTGTCAACAATCAACTGAGATGATTATGAATTTGTTTCCTATCAAAATTATCACCTTCGTTTTATTTTCGTGTCTACGGTCAACTAAATTTTGTAATACAATTAAACCTGCAATAATAATATCGGTTATGAGTGTCTGAGTAAACATTTTTTTTCTTCGAAACTATACGAATTACGGAGTTTTTACAGGAGTCAAAAAATGAAGCTAATGAATAAGTCTTCGCCTTAAAAAAAACATAGAATCGTATCATCATCCTTAAAAAAATTCTGAACAAATTTATCAAGGGGTGGGGGTGGTTTTAACCCTTCTCCAATTTTCTTTGGGTTTCTTTTGTTACTGAAAGTAGTGGCTTCCTTTGAAGTGCCAAGGTACCAAATTTCATTAAAATTGGTTCACACGTTTCTGAAATGCATATAAAAATGTGATATTTTAAGTAAACTTTGAACTCCTCTCACGGGCAAACGATACATTTTGGTATAATTATGACAAAGTTGGGTCCAATCGACTTCTTTTGACCTCTAGAATACGTGGTAGCTCTATATCCCAGGAGTTTTGGGACACCCTGTATTTAGGGTTAAATATTCGAATGTCATAGAAAACGGATAGTTCCTGTAAACATTCGGTAACAACATTTTGATAAAGAAGAATTATAGTTAATATAGTGAAATCCCTGTATAACGAACCGCAACTATATTAATAAATGTGTGTCATCTGCTATGTAGAAAATAAGTCACTCAAGTATTAAAAATGTCGGGCGGTAAGTTACCGACTGTATAAAACTCTCCGTTCATTTCAACCTGTTCTTCAAAAGAACTACAGTCGACCTCCCATAGAGTGACGTTGGAAAGTACCCCAAAAAATCGCTATATAGAATTCATGTTTAAATACGTAATTAATCGCATACAGTTGATAGTCGGCAACATTTTAGGTAATATGTTAATTTATAAAACTGAATTTTGCACAACCTAATTTGTTTTTAGCCCGAATTGATTTCTTCGTGCTGTTTTAATACCTTTTCGGTGTTTTTTCAGATTACGGGCACATTGTTGGCAGCAATGTCAAATTTTGCAGTAACATTTTTTTGTTTGACACTCTTATCGACATCTCCTAACACCTTTAACTTGTCTTCAATAGTGACTCAAACATTTTCGATTTTCCATTTTTAAAGAACCGCTTAGTTCCACACTAAGATAGCAACTAACAATTGCATGTACTATGGTAGATGAACTTCATATTAAGAGAGTTTTAAAAAACCAAAGATTATCCTATAGCATCGTAAGAATATTGTTTATTACTGTACAAAGGCAATAAAACAAATTCTATGAAATTTGTAAACATTTTATAATCCGCTTACAAATCACAAGTTAGAGATAGTATTTCATAATATTCGCTCGTAATTTTACATGTATACCTGCGTAATATAGGTAAAGTTTGAAAGAAAAACATCACAATATGGAGGCTTTACATCATAATATAGAGGTATTTTACATGTAATTGAGTCTGAAGGTCAAGATCTTCCCAAGAAAATCATTATGTGGAAAAATCATTAAATAGGGGTTCACTATATGGGGGTTCGACTGTAATATTTTTAAACTGTTATACAAGGTGTCTCTAAAAGGTCTGTATAAAATTCGACCACATATTTCTAAGACCATTTAATCCAACTCCCCTACATACGTACAGTTACGGAGTTACTGTCTTTTAAAGTGAGACTTGTCCGGTAACTTTTCTACCTATAATTATGGTAATACTTGGACCAATGTTTTAAAATTTTATATGCGTACATTACTGATCAAGGTTGAAAATTAGAGCCTATTTACTATACTGTTTTCTACAGTATCTTTTATATTATTTATATAGCCATACCTAAATAAAGAGCTATTGTTATAACTCGCTAACCCAACCGTTTTCGAGATAATACAATTTTTATATAAAATCAATATGCTATGAACATTTGGAAACTTCGTACTGTGATGATTAAGCAGCATAGATTCAGAACAACAATGCAATAAAAAAAGTCGCTATGAATATTCGTTTAGCCATAATAAATAAGATTATGTTTAGCTAAAACATTTGTTTAGTTAAACCTTGTAAACTACAGGTTTACGGACAAATGTTTATATGAGCTTTTTTATTGGCTGGTTGTCTTGCATCTATCCTGCTAATTTAATTCCCATAGTACAAAGATTCTAAATATTCAAGGCTTATCAATTTTACATAAAAATTGAATTAGCTCGAAAACTTTTAACAATAATACTTTTTTGGCTATTTTTGAAGACCTTTTCAGGCTCCTGGTATATCTAAGGGAAAAATTAGAATAACTTTGTTTTCGGCCTCGCCTTTATAAAAGCAACACAAATTTTAAACAAAGGAAAGACAATGTTACAGGCATCTGTTTGCCAAATTGAAATATTCCCCTATATTACGAAATGCTTTATTTATTTGGAATGTTTAGCGAGCCCATTGGTTACACAGTTCCATATTTATTTCTTATAACTAAACAAATTGAGTCAATTTTAAAAATTCCTGCTGGACAGAATTTTAAAGAAAATATATACATGTATACAAATACTTGTATTGTTAGCAATGATTTTTGTAGTAATATCAAAAAAAGGGAATGAGTCGTTCATGTTAAGCAAATATCTCGACTACTCAGTATATAAAATAATATTTGTACATGCTAGTTCAAGAAAATCATTCATAAAAGCAATTATGTATCGCAATCACAGCTTAACTCCTGTGTAATTCATAACTTTTTAGATGATTTGTTTTATTGGAAATGATGAGCGAAATATGCTAGTTATAACAAAGAAAAAATCCGGCTCAGCGGACCATTAATGCTACATTGTAATAAGTTTTCATTTGCGGTATTCCACATCCTTTAAACTATGTATTAGTTCTTACTGTAATAGTAAATATAAAAGGACTAACTTAAATCAATCTGCATCGTAAGAAAATGTATACAATTATTTTAGTGATATAGCAATAAAACACAATAATTCTGTTTACCAATTTGTTTGGCCTTCAGTCATTCATATCTTTATTACCCAATATTTTATTACAAATTAATTTGAGCTGGTCCCTTATCGCGTTACCAATTGTATTATAATGGCAAGGCGGAGGTAGACGAAAATCAACACCATTGCTTAGTTTCATTATAATAAATAACAATCAAACACTTATGTATGCACGTATTTCTTTTCACGGCGCGAATTGCGATTTAATATTCAACAGCTTCGTTTGCGAGGGTGCTGCATTCTTTATATCAAATTTGGTGGAGGCACAAAAGGTAAATAGAGATATATTTTCGCAATTTAAGATAATCGCTTGCTCGTGGGTCACCCAGCCTTTTCATCAAGAAAAACTGCGCTATAAGAACCTCCATTTTCGCCGATGCTTCTTGCTTATTTTATACGGGGTCTTTGTTTACGAGAACGAACAAGGTGTTTTACAACGTGTTTATTAAGCCTTAAAAGTTTGGTTTGCATTTTTAAACACATTAATTCAAAACGTTCCGTACGACAGCTACAATGAACATAGTTAAAACTGTACATGTACTACGCTCAGAATCATACAAGTACAGTTAGTTTGTTGTGGCAGATTGTGCTTCCTGAATTCGTAATGCCGACTCTAAATAGTAAACAAACGTGCATGCACAAACCACTATATTGCAAAGTAGAACGATAATGGTTTTAGTCGGACTGTGGTTAATAAAATATGGCCTTCGAGCACTGTCGATTAACTGGTTACCAGCATGTGTGGAACTATCTATAAGGAAATGATGGGTACAACCGTTATAAGAGATTGCTATCGGATTATACACTATAAGGTCCTGAATTTGCAGGTGATACGTTTGCAAAAATAGCACGAACCTAATATTGGCAAAGAACAGAATCAGGCCTTACTGGAAAAGAGAACCCACATCAGTGTAAAAGAAATTCCCCACCTTTAAACTTGTGTTTTTGGTTTCTTTTTAAAATATAATTTACAACTTTAGCAGCCCTGTTGAAAACATCGTGTATTAAGAAAGGCAAAATATTATACTTGAAATTCTAGAAAACATCCGGTAAATAGTGTCACATCTAATAAAATTTACAGTTTTTTTTAATGTAATTATAATTAACTCGACTCGAACCCTCTCATCTGTAGCGGAATAGCGTTGAAACGTTGCGCTACCGTCATTGCTCCACTACTTGTTTTGTAATTTACCCAGAAATTCGCAAATACCTTTACTTATTACATTTATGAGGAGAAATTCACGAAAACTCGTGTTTACGTCTTTCGTTCAGACTGACGTCAACTTATCGTTTTATCATCTCAAAGTTCCTTCATTGTAACTTTATAAATCTTCCTTGGTGCCTTAGAGACCGTGGAGCTCGTTTGAACCATATTATTTTCAAAGAATATTGCCTAGAATGGTAGACGCAGGAAATTAACTATATAGATCAGCCTACCCGAATAGAGTACTAATTGTGAAAGGAGCAAACAGAAAAATAAAGTACACGAACGTAATTATAACTTGAAGTTATAAGAGTGTAAAATTACTTCTTTACAGTTAATTTTTATTTAACAGCCCTGGCGCCAAACGAACAGTGCAATCAATATCTACGACGTCAGGGAGCTTTCTATTGCCGCCATGAAGTAAATTTTCAGCGAATCTCTTCGTATTTTATCGTTTTCGAATAAAGAAAACGACACTTCGTGGTTTGTAAACTATCTATATTCATATCAATATAAGTAAAAATTGTAGAAAAAGCGTGATTTTGCATTGTAAAATTATTATATTGATTGATGCATTTTAAAGTTGAAACTTCACTTTGTTTAAATAAGTCATGAAAAAAAGCTTAAACAGTAAGTGTTTTGTGTTATGCATATAATACCGAGTAGGTTTTCTCAGGCGTTTCTTAAGATCAGAGAACGACTAACTTTTTGCTTGATAGACCGTGATAAGACTCTGGAAAACGCACTGTTCTTCTCGATCTCACAATAAATTACAAAATTTAATTTGTACCTTTTAACAGTTGAACGCTCTCCACATCAAACCTTTGGAAATAAGTGTAATTGTTTTTTTTTAATTGACATTCTTCTATAATTTATTTAGTTTTGTTTTTTTTAAATAGGACGGTAGATTATTTTACGAACTATTTCCGTTGTAGTGCTGACGGTTCATCTTCCACATTCCATCATTTTTAGATTATTCCATTGTTAACAAGCTCTCACTTTTTACAAGCATTACCAATTTATATACCCACCTACACAATACCTCGCCACACAAACAAAATTTGCCCAACATCGCTCGCATGGATCGATTCACTTAATAAGAGCAGAAATGGTGTTTGACAATAGATATTTAACAACTGACTTTTGTTACTATTAAAAATGTTTTATTTCTTAGTAGATGTAATCACTTCAAATGTTTCTGTTACACCACAGGCCAACATTGTTGACACAAATGATCAGAACGGCATCTACATACAACCCCCATTGACCAAACCTTCCAGCGGTATATAGTCATATTGTCACAATGGCCAAAACTATGTTAGATAGTCGCCGTGCTCACCAGCGAGTTTATTATAACGACCGTTTTGGCCAAGGGATCCGCCATGATTTACGGTCAGAATGTCTATTCCGATTACAATGGCCACAGCTAGAATTAGTCATAACTCATAACGCCTACCTCGGTTCCCAACACTGACCATTATATATTATAATCGCAACACCCAACTTTGTCACAACGTCCACTATGATATGTAATCATCACATTTACTGCAACTATTAAGCCTACCAAGGAGTTTGTTCATTTTAGTCACGGTATTACCCGCTATACTTAGTCAAACTGTCTACTCCAGTCACACCACCACCGAGTTTGACGATGACACCCGTTTTTGTTCGCCTAGTTTTGTCACTACGCTCATCACGACATTTAGTCATAACGTCACCCTGCAATCACATTACCGGGTTTGACCGTTACACCCATCTTTGTCACAATGCCAAGCACTCTAATTACCCTAGCAACGATTGTATTAATAGCGCCCACCTCTGTCCAATGTCCATCATCATATGTGATCATAACATATACTGAATTCACTACGCCTACCAAGGAGTTTGTTCATAACACGCATCTTTGTTATGATGTTGCCCACGATATTTGGTAAAACACATACTCCAGTCACAACAGTTTTACCATGACGCCCACCACTTATTCGAACATAACGTCTAGTCTAGTCGTATAACCTATGAATACATTTCTTCTGTTACCGTTACTCCCATCTTTGTCACAATACCAACCACTCCAGTCACAAAGTTTAGCAAGGAGCGCATTAATGACGTCCAGTTTCGCAACGCCTAATTTGTTCACAACATCCATTTTTGTTCATTCACCACGATATTTGGCCGACTTCTGCTGCATATACACTTTTTCATGCGTGTAAACCAATTTTCGAAACACTTTTTCCACTCCGATTGAGGTATCTCCAAAACATGCATTTTGAACGCATCATCCGCTTCTTCAGGTGTCGAAAGACGTTGACGTCGCAATTTATTTTTGATGTTCGAGAATAAAAAGAAGTTATTGGGTGCCAAATCAGGACTATACGGCGGATGACTCATCAAATCGACGTTTTGAGTGCTCAAAGTCACTTGTTCGAACCGATGTGTGAGAGCTCGCATTGTCGTGGTGGAGAATGATCCGTCTTCGGGGGTTGCTCTTTTGTTGAGTTTGGCCCGCCTTGGAAGACCCATACAGTCGACTGCTGTTTACTTTCGGGGTCATACGCGTAGATCCACCATTCGTCACCTGTCACGATTTCTACACATTTTTTGAAGCACCGCGATCGAATTTTTTGAGCATTTCTTGCGACCAATTGACACGAGCTTGTTTTTGAGGGATTGTCAAATTATGTGGGATTCAAGGCGAACAAATCTTTTTTACGGCCAAATGTTCATGGAATATTGAATGTATGCTGGTCGCACTGATGTCCAAGGATACCCCAATCTCACGATAAGTCGCATGACGATCTTGCAGTAATAGTTCACGCACCGCATCGATGTTTTTCGGAACAAAACCGATTTTGGACGACCTTCACGAAATTCGTCGTTGAGCGAACTATGGCCACGATCGAATTCGGTAAACCATCGATAAACACTGGTCCTCGGTGGTGCTTCATCACCAAAAATCAAATTAAGTTCATCGGTGCACTGTTGTTGAGTTAATCCACGTCGAAAGTTGTAAAAAATAATCGCACGAAAATGTTCACGATTTAATTCCATTTTCTGGCCGATATGAATTTTTCAAGTTACAACGTTCTGAGTACGTATATCGTCAAAAATGTCGAACTTTACGATAGAGACGTCAGTTGCCAGATGGCAGCACTAGGGTTGCCCAATCCCGAAATATAAAAGGCAACCCTCGTATTTCGTTATAACGCAACAGTCGCAATACCCAGCACTGAGTATGACCATAGCACCCACCTTTGTCACAACGATCATCATGACATGACACTATGGTTGCAAAGCCCACCAGTTTTGTGACAAAATCCTCCGCGATGTTAAACATTAACGTCCACTACGTTAATTGACTGTAACATCCCTTTTGGTCATAATTCCCAGCTCCACATTATTATTGAACTGTCCTGACATTTACGCTGTATTTTTGTGTAGTCATTATTCATATAAAGAGCAAATGCTAACGTGATGGCAGTAACGATAAGCAGAGTGGATATTATGGTTAAATATCATGATCACCATTATGATCATACTAAGGTTTATTTTCAAATAAGTTGGTGGACGTATAACCATACTGGGGTTATTTTCAAATACGGTGGTGAGCTGTGTTGCCCAGATTTACGACGAGCATTATGAGACCACATCTGACGATGGGCGTAGTATCGTAAACTCTCCGTGGAATGTATTTTCTTTGAACGATGTTTAATTCTCATGAAGTATTACATCCGTAAAACAGCCAAGCTTCATCAACGACATAGTTTATTATGAAATTACAAGGCATAGCAACGCATGATATTCTACAAAAAAATATGTAACTCTAGCTTTTGGTTGTACAAACATTTGTTGTTACTTTTTTATAAAGCTCTGATTTTGAAATTTCATTATAATCATCCAGCAGTTTGGAAGATATTAGTAACTACATACAGTGAGACGCTTGTTCAATCCCCTTTTTTGGGTTCCTTTGAATCCAAAGCTGACCTTTCAGTTAAAGCCGTGACGCGTTTCGCCCGTGCTTCTCTACTTGTTTCGTTCTCTTTTTTATATCCATAAATAAACCATGGATAGATTGCAAAATTTTTCACAATTTTTTTGGTTATAATCAACCATAAAATTAAATTCAGAAAATAACGCCAAAGCCACTTAAAATTCTGTGTGCGAATTTAATGAAGTTGTAACCCATCACATACTGTGAAATTTTAGAAAAATTTCTGCTCGTAGCAAATTACTCGTAATTGTATTTTTAAACCACTTTGCGTTGTTTAAAGGTTACCTAAATTATGACAAACAAAGCATGTGGTAACAGTAAACGTTTAGGAAAAAGGGAAAGAATTATTATTACCACTTGTACATTGAAATTAGTCCCCTTTGTATAATTTGAAATTATTATTAATAGATTTGAGAACGTTATCCAATAAGTTGAATCCCAACGAAATTCTTTATATAAGTGTAATTGAAATGTAAAATGAGATTGGAAAATTCTTCGGATTTCACTTCCATACAAGAATTTTATCAAGGTTTGATCTTCGCTGTAAGCTTATTTGTTTTGTTTTTCTTTGACATGGTAAATACAACAAGATTAAAGTTTTATTCAGAAATAATTAGGTGCTTTCCGAATTCCGCATGAAGAGCATACAACAGGCTATAAATAATTCAAACCGTGTGCTGTTTCAAATAAACTAGCTACTTGTTTACTCGCTTCTTTGTACTTTGAAAGAGACTTCGCGCTTTTGCCAGTAGTGGAATTTAATTTTTGAGACGTACTGCAGCTCGACTGGAAAAATAAAGTGAAACAACTCGCTTTGTGTCGGTATTACTCGCTATTATTGTGATTTTCCTGTTTTATGCGAACATTACTTTGTAATTCTTTGAATTGTTAACCATCAAAAGGGCATGCTTCTACAGTAAAAACGAATTCAAGAATGCGAAATGCGTTTTTTTTTACTTCTCCAGGCTTATTTTGGCTTTATCTACGTGCACGTTCCTGCACGGGCCCATCGTAAGTGAAGAATTGTCTTATTTGCTTTTATATTTAGATGCTGAATAGAAACATGAAAAGAATACATAAACATTTTCAACCGCAGGAAGCGGTGAAAGCGAAACCTCTTTACAAATCGCTGTAGCCACTTCCGATTCCGGTTAAATATAAAGAAGGAAGAATTCTTTGTTTCTAAGCTTCCATTACTTGCAGCTGTAGTTACATAAAGGGAAACGTTGCATAAAACTTAAATGTACCGAATTTTTCGCCTGGACGAATTTTCGTTCAGCGCTTTTGTTTAAAACCTGCAGTGATTGCGTAAACATAAAATTATTGATTGCTTTGCGGTGCTAGAAGAGAGCCAGCGAATTTGCAGTAGGTATGCATTAAAAAGCACTTTGGGGCTTCCACGGGCATAGGACGTTATCATTCATAAGAGTGCCCGACGCTATTATTGAGAAGGAAACGCCTCATGAATAAAAGAAGGGCGTCATTGCTTTTAATTCTTAATTAAACATTTCCCGGCAAGCTTAAACGTAAAACTCCAAACTAACTAGGCACCTCTTCAGGTAACGTGATAAAACTACCCCTTTACTTAATTTAAATTAAAGTTTAATAAGATTATGGATCTTAACCCGGCTACTGTCAGCATTCCTCCAAAGTTTCGAGTGTCAGGTGCTGGAGAGATTAAAAACAATTCGTTCTTTTAGTTAGTTTAACTGATTAAGAAACGCCTACACATTATCAGGAACAGCACGTTAATTAATCTTAATTTGCGAACAAGGAGAATTACGAATGATAAAAATTAATTAGCTATATGGATTAATAATAAGCCACAAGATACCCGTTTTCAACAAAGATTTCCCTTCTCAGTTTTTCTTTTCTTGTGTGCCATATTCCTACTATGGGAATATTGTATTGTGATCTGTAAAACTTTCTATATTGTGATTTTACAAAAACATTCGTTTTAGACGTCTAGCAATCCCTGAAAGCTAGTTTCTGCAAAACGCAAGTACATAAGTGTTCGTGTGGATATACTGTAGCTCAAGAACTACTGGACCGATTTTATTGACATTGAAATGTTGACCCTTTTGAAACGAGAAACGGAAATTGGATGTGCTTTTGATATCAATTTTTTTTTAATAAACTTTAGCAAAAGATTTACTAGACCGAATTAATTCACAATCATTAATTTTTTCACGAATTCTTCAGCTTTAAGAAGTAAGCCTTCTTGAATATTTAAGTTTATTCAAAAACCGCCCAGCCAATACCAATAAAGTTTAAGTAGTTTGAAAGCCCTTGCGTAATAGAATTTGAACAAACACAAAAAATGTTAAACTTAAAACCACTGTGAAACTTACAAGATTTTACAACTTTGAGAGATTCATTTGCAGTTTTTTTATAAATCTATTTAATTATGAAAAGACGCACGAACTATAAAACATTTTCTTACATTATTTCCGCATTGACCTTATTATCTTATTATACATTGAAAAAACAATTCAATTGCAGCGTTGCACCCACCATTTTACGTAGTTTTAAACAGTATAAAAATAAGATTTCATATTTCAAATAAATAAGTTGGAATCATTTCCTGTGAAACTGCAAGTACAAAAATTGCGTGTGTACAGTAAAACTGCGATACAACTAGTAACGGTAGAGGTACTAAAGTTACTTATAAATTGTCAGAAATTGATGCGCCGTATTCAGTGTAACGTTTAATGTGTGTTTGTAACCTAACCTTTTAAAGAATTCTATCTCAGTCTGAATTAGTAAACGGTAATCGCAAATGTGAAAAGACACACTTCCATGTTTTCATAATAACAAATATCAAATTAAAATTTATTCTTTAATAAGATTTAGGAAAACATTTACAATTTACAGACATGCTTTGTTAGTATTATTTTTTATCTGTTCAGCTTACTGCTATTACTAATTTCACATTTATTATTTAAATAAAAAAACGTAACTAGCTACTTCTTAATTAATTAATTGTTACCCGTTGTTTTAATTTCCTCGATTACTTCCCACCTTCGTACAATTCTAGTAGTATTACTTGTGCATAGTTAATATTAAAAAAACAATGATAAATAATTGGAATTTTTTCGCTATTTATAATTCAGATATATATTTCATTTACTGCCATCAAATACTTCCAACATCGTTTCTCGTTACTAACGGACGGGTATTGTCAGTCTGTCTTTATTGTATAGATATGCATTAGTATTTATCAAGGTAACAGTTGTTGTAGATCAATTAATTTTTCTGTGTTGTTGTTAAGTCCACCTTTTCGTTCCTGGATCTATTCTCCACCACGTGCTTCACCTCAGTCTTTAGGTAGAACCACGTGAGATGTGCAGTCCAATCTGAACGATAAAACTTCCAGAGAAGATTTTTGGTATAAGCGCTGCGGTTGCTAACCGGCTTGGGAAATTGTGTATGGTGGGTTGCAGCACACGGTTTTTATACGCTGCGTGGTAATGCTAGGGATCCAACCTAAGCCAGAATAGACATTTTGTCCAGTGGATCATCACACTAGACTGTTAAATGTGAAAATAATTAATATCTTTAGTGTAGGACGCCTGAGACACTAGGTAATTTTGTAATTCTAGACTATGACGGTTAAACATAGTTACAACGTAGCTATAAGAATGTGATAACTGCAAACAATTTAAGGGGAAAATACAAAAAATTAACAAATTATACACGTAATCACCGTTTTTCTTCAGGCGTAGTTTAAGCAACGTTCGTTTCTTTTTGAACCCATAGGATAGGCAAAAATTGTCAATTTGGTATTAGCCATCTGAGCAGTACTTTTGCTACACATGGCCTGTCGTGTTAAATGTATGTTCGTTGTTTCTCATATATACAAATTCCTGTTCTAATACAATTTTTTCAGATAAGCAATATAAATAATTCGTTACATAGTAAGATTATTGAGACAAACGCAAAAAAGTATAGGTTATGGCAAGATTCAATTAAATCATATCGATATATCAAATGCATTGGGTGCATAGGGTGTCGGATTATTGTCTTGCTATTTCTTGACCCAATTTCTCCATCCCTTCCGGTCCATCGCCAGTGCTTCCATCTCTTCTCTCGTCTTTCCTCTTTATCTGCCTAAATCTTCTATTCTTTGTAGTAAGTTTTTTCTGGGTCTTCCTGTTCTTCTTTTCCCCATTCTGCCCGTCTCCATTATCTCCTTAACTAATCTGTTTTGGTCCATTCTTAGTATATGACCATACCAATTTAGTTGTTTCCTCTAAATCTTCTTTGTAATTACGTCTTGCTGGACTATTTGTCTTATATAATTCATTCCTCTCTCTGTCAATCTTAGTTTTGCCTGTAATTTTTCTAAAGTATTTCATTTCTGCTGCAATGATTTTTCCTTCATGTTTGTCTTGCATTGCCCATGACTCGCTTGCGTATGTCAACGTTGGTACTACTATTGCATTGTAGACCCTTAATTTCGTATCCGTGTCTATTTCTCTTTTTCCAAATATTGTTTTGTTTAATGCGAAATAGATCCTTACGCTCTTTTTTGTTCTGTTGGCTACATCTAGGTCTATCTTCCCATCCTCCGATTTTACGTTCCCAAGGTATTCGTATGCTGTCACTTTTTCCAAGTTAATCCCTTTAATATCAATTTCTCTTATTTCCTCATCCGATTTATTATTAATTATCATTGTTTTACATTTATTGATGTTCACCTCCATTTCCAGTTTTCCTATTTCTTTCATCCATATTTCCGTTAGTTGCTTCATTTTTCTGTGGGTATCTGATATTAGGACTATATCATCCGCGTAAATGAGACAATCAATCTTTATTGGTATTCATTTATTGTATCCTATTACTGTCTGGCACTATCTTGTTTTTATTGTGGTATTCTTTAATAATCTATCCATTACCACTATAAATAACAGTGGGCTCAGACTATCCTCTTGTTTTATTACCGTGTCCATTCTAAATTTCTCTGATTCTTCCCCGTTTATCTTGACCACTCCATATACTTTATTGTATATACTCTCTATACCCCGTATTAATTTCCGTGGCACCTCTAATTTATCTAGGCACTCCCAAATTATTTTCCTCTGAATTGAGTCAAAGGCAGCTCGTAAGTCTATTATGAAGGTTACGAATAGTTTTTCTCCCTTTTCTTCTTTCTTCTATGTTAAATTTCTCAGTATGTGTATATTGTCATTTGTTTCTCTTCCTGTCCTATATGCTGCTTGTTCATCTTCTAATTTATTATCAATGATTTTTCTTAATCTCCTTTCCATTATTCTCGTATAAAGTTTGAAGCTGGTAGCTGACAGACATATAGCTCTACAGTTCTCGCAATTTGCGAATTCTCCCGTCTTGTTTATTAAGATGTATTTAATACAGTAAAAGAAAATCAACTGGCTTGATTCTGCCAATCTTGTAGGCCATCGGGTAGTCGCATAATTATTATGAGCTCTCTAATGAATATTGAAATTAGAGGAAAACAACGCATGTTTCAAAAATATACTAATTGCAGGGTTTTTATCATTAGGATCGGAGCGATTAAAGAGCAGATAATCAGTAATAGGGCATGTCGGCCATTTTGCCGATTAAATGGTATCGGCTTTCCCGCCCATTAATCGGCTATTCTGGTTTTAATTTATTATGGCTAGGAACGTATGTTGTAGCAAGAAAACCATGGATGACGGCAAAGTTTGGATATGTATTGGATTCAACATTTAAAAATACATAAGAATCATATATTATTTCCTAGAACACACAATCTAAGTAGCACAATTACCATATTATAAGTAATCGGTGGCCAATAAGGCAACGCCGAAGTAGACTCTGGGTTGTTTCGATAAAACATAGGTTTTGTAAATTGCCATTTTTTCACATTTTACCAAAGTTTCCATTTTTAAATTCCTTCGGTATACTACTCAGTTTGCAGCTGAGCGTGCATGTATTTTCAACTCTTTCCGTGTTTGCCTAAACAAAAGAAAATTAAAGCAGGCCAACCCATTCTAAACTTTCCAGTGGTGCAACCTGATTGAAATTCTGACAGAAACTGCTGCTTAATGAATTGGTTCCTGCGAATTAACAGGGGATTGTAGCAATATTTCTCGTGTTTCGCATTTTCCAACCATTCGCTGAACAAAACGTCGCTGCGTAAACCTTTGTCGTATTGTTGTTGCTCTTTCGCTTTTTCGATTAAAAACATGATTGTTGTTATTTTTAATGGCGGAAGTCGGCCAGATTTCCTGTTGTTTTCCGCTGGCGAAACTGCACTTGTAGAAGGCTAAAGCGTTGGATAGAAAACGGAAAAAGTCAATTTGATTTGTTAATTAGGCCAAGGTTTGTATTTTCCCAGTAAATTTTAATTAGGCCTACGTTTTATGTATTTTATTTATTAATCGTCGATCAATCTAGAAATATCTATAAAATCTTTATGGCGTATGCGTCACTTCCTAAGGGTGCCGCTTAATCAAACAACTTATTTACACATTGCATGGGAATCTAAACGTGTTCTCCAAACACAAAGTAGATATTTTTCCTGTAAAATCGCTAATGTCAAAAATTAATTTTTTCAAACCTAGAACTAGTTTTACGCTTTTATTTCTTCGGAATATTTAGAAATTATAATGATGATAACATTGTTGGTAATAATTAGTTTCTTAATCCAACGTATCTTGTTCAAGCATATCAGATTGGTTTGCCTTACGTTACAATGTCAGTATTATGAAAACAAATTTCCACCAGTGATAATTCCCTAATGCCACGATATTTATGATAAAGGAAATTATTTAAATTATAAAATAAATTACAATCGCTTTAAATGATATATTAAATTGATAAATTAAAATTTTCTGAACAACTGGTAGCCACTCTCTCCCCCATTATTGTGGGCATAAATAACCCTCTTCCATACTAACTACCAACATAAATTTATGTTTTATTAAAATCAATTTGTTACGCCGACAACGGTATGGGGTGAACAATGACTATAATTATGATCCCGATATGAAATTATCGAACACGTTTTTTTATTAATTATTTTACGTTTGGCAATTGGTTGTAATAGAATCCAATATTAAATAAAATTTCGTTAACTAATGTATTATTCGCGCAGTACAATAGATAAATTGTTTATTTTTCGAACAGTAAAATAGTTTTAAAGCCATAACCAACCTAAATTATTCTTATAGTTTGCATTAAAAATAAATGAATATATGATTTGTTTTACTTATTATTTTTGCAATTGGATTCGCACGAAATACGTAATGAAAGACGTCAATAATTGCCTTTGGGTATATTGTGAACAATGCTAGATTATGCAATGTTAATCATTACTGTGTTGTCACGTTAATTGAACGTTCTTCCGTATTTTAATACAAATACAAAAATAAACATATTTGTAAAGCAGACGTACGCATTAACTACAAATATAAAATTTATTATATAAATTTATTTTAATTTACTAAAAACACTACTGACAATTAAGTACATTTTGGAATAGTGCATCTATTGAGACGACCTACTCTAAAGTGGTTATTTTCCACGCGCAAAGGAAATTGCTTTCGTCATACAGAAACACTATATTCAACGAGACCGTAATTTCTCCAGCTATTAATGACTAAGCTGCAAGAGAAAAGAAGAATTACTCAAACAATAATGAAACATCTGCTGTTCTGCAACATCTGTCATTTTCATTTTAATGCCCATTTATTATGTACTTTAACTCCAACAACAAATGTATACAAATGCTTGGTGCACGTAAAAGTACATGCGCCATCTTGCACAATAAATAATTGCATTCGGTGAATAAGTGCAAGATAAGGGAATCTTAATTTGTGGAAGGACAATAACCTCTTGAATCTCAAACGTTTTACCATGAGGCCGAAAAAAAATTAGAGTAAGATCTGATAGACATCATACAGTTACCATTGCTATTTTTCAACCTACAACAAGTCTTTGGGTTCTGTGAAATATAGTGTGTATTATTGTTTTCGATTTGCTTTTAGTTTAATTTGTGTTTAAATTATCTTGTAAATTCCAGACTTCGGTGAGAAATACCGTGATTTACAAAATACTTCCTGAATGCAGTAGATTGTTCATAGATACAGTTTAATTAAAAGTTCTCAGGAACCATTTGACACCATCGTTATATTGAAACGCTAGACAAAACACGGGAAATTGCTTGTTAAGCTCTGATTTCCATCATAGAACGTCGCTTTTCCTAATTTGATTCCATTAAATATTCCAACATTGCATCAATTTGAATTGTAAGTCACAAAAGTGAGTTCGTTTTCTTACGGGTTAATACATATATTTAACATACTTTCACGTAAGACGAATTTCGCATGCTCATCAATTTGACTTAATGTAATTTTCATTAAATTAACGTTAAAAATTTGTGTACAGTCTTTGCGGATTTGTTGTTTTTGACGTACTGTCACTGCCTGCTCTAAGTTTCTTTTTTTTTGTTTGCCAAATACGCGTATTATAAGCAACATTTCGTTTTTTACAACACTGCTGTACACTAAACAAAACTGATTTAAATGATTTTGGAAAAAATTTTGAAACACGTCGATATTATTTTTTTAAAATGCACATTTGTGTGTCAAAATAATTTTCCAACATTCATCTGTTCTTCTTTTATTATAATTTTTTTTAAATGCAACCCTAAGATTTTCCTCCTAATTGTGATAGATCTCCTCGCCAGTTAAATGGTGATTTAAAATAATTCGTGCCCCACATAATAATTTCTTTGAAAAAAATACACATAAAGTTCGAACCTTCAGAATTTATTTATAATGGAAATAAGATCATTGTGAAAAAATTACCCAACGTAAATGGTCAAATTGTCCACCATTAACCAGTTGGCATTGGCCAGCACGTGTTTAAACAGGGTGTGGGTCTGAATATCGACAGCCACAATCCCGACAACTGAAATCCCGAGAGCCGAAATCCCGACAGGCCACGATCCCGGCAAACCAAAATCCCGAACGCTAATATCTTGACAAGCCAAAATCCCAACAGCCGAAATTGCAGTAGGTAGTTATTTAATAAATGTTGTAGGTAATCGTAATATTTACGAAATTCTGGACTATCTACGTGGTGTTGCACACAATGTAAATTTTTAATACCTTCTTAAAATTATTGTAATACCTAAATTTAATTTTAATGTAATAAATGTTTAGTTATAACTCAATTCTTATGTATTTTAGTTTCTTTATTTCAGTTACACTATTAACATAACATCTAACTCGATATTACGGCTTGTCGAGATTATGGCTTGTCGGTATTTCGGCTAGTTGGGATTATGGCTTGTTGGGATTTCGGCTGTCGGAATCTCGGGTAGTCAGTATTATAGCTTGTCGGGATTTCGTCTGTTGGGATTTCAGCCATCGGGATTGCGGCTGTCGGGCTTCTGACCGGCACCGATTTAAACACTTTGTATCGCACCCTCCGTAATGTTCGGTCTCATTCTTTCCATTTCAAAACGAATCCGAGTCCTCTAAATGGTTGGATGTCATCTCACGGTTTCGCATGACCCATAGAAAGAAATCCAGAGACGTTAAGTCAGATGATCCTGCAGGCCTCTCAAACGGTCCTAACCCCTAACCCTAATCAGGGAACACATATCGTCAAGAAACTGCCGGATTTGTATACCAGAATGTGGAGGAATACCATCTTGTTTAAACGTAATACTTGGGGGGAGCGTATCAGGATCTTCATTGTTTGGAAATAGAAAAGCTGAAAATTTTAATCTAAACAGATGTGTGTTATTTAAAAAATACTGAATTTCTTGAACTTTATGGGTATTTTCTCAAAAATTGCTATGTGGAGTACCAATTATTTTATGTCACTATTTAACTGGCAACGAGATCTATGAAAAATGGGGTTGCCATTTAAAAAATGATTATGACGTCATCACTTAAAAACAAATGATTATCGGAAACGAATTGCGACGTAGAAAAATACCTTTTAAAAAAATAAAATTGACATGTTTCAGGATTTTTACAAACAATCAGTTGTTTCAGATCTATTTGGTATGTTCCATACTTTTGACGCGCACTGTATTTACAGCAGTGTTGTAAAACGCTGAACCTCTTACATTATACTAATCGTTCAAAAATAACCTTCAACGATATTTCTATTCACATTTACCTGAAATGTTAGTGAGGGCAGACTTCTAAATAATTATTACATTCCAAAAAAGATTTTCCACGAGCGAGATAAACCATTCCTACTGTATATACGTTTTCAAATGCCAAATAATAATAAACTGTAGTAAAAACAAAACAATTAAACAGTAAATGTCATATAAACAAGCCTACTTTTTGCGCTATGTTTCAAAAGTGCAATATGCGACCCATAATAAACTAATAATGATCCTAAAAACGTGTGTTTTAATATTCCAACTGAATATTGCTGTAGATATATATCGGTAAAAATTATAATTGGTAAATAATAATTTGTTTTGTATTTCCTTACAGTTTTTCGTATAACTTGGTATGTGCGTGAACGAACTTCAAGTCTTTTATTTAGCAAAAATATTGTTGGAAGACGGTAGAACGCTTTTTCTCAATCAGATTGTCTTTGACCAAGGAACGGGCGTATCATAAAAAGGCTATTACATCCGCCCTGGAGATTTGAGGCGATCGATTACGAAATTGGCCATTAATAATATTTCACGAACTATTCAAGTTGCCATGGATACCTATGGTTATTTTAAAACGCCCGTGGCTGAATCACGATTTTGAGCTATTCATTCGTACTCCCTTGGGAATTGGTAATGTAACTTTCCTTTCTAACCTGCTCTACGCACAGTTGTTACACATTTTAATCACTTTCCAACATCTATGTAGTTTCGAATAGAACTGTGCACCGAACACGGGTTGTATTGTCGATAATTGGGGGAAAATTTGGAAATCGGTCTATAATTAACTTCTGCACAAGGCAGGGTTGAAATCCAAAGCAGCTGTTGTGGGAGTATGCTATAGCAGAACTGTATTAGCTAATAGACCCCTTAAATGAATTCATGAATTTTGTGCAAGAAATATACAAGAAACTTTTATTTAAAAAAAATAACAAGATACAAAGATTGTTATGTTAGAGATTTACCAACTTCATTTCCATAGTGACGTTGTAGCACTAGAGTTACGTGAAATTGGCCTGAAGTAAAGCAGCATATAATAGTTCACAGTTCTATGAACAGAAGGTGGTCAAACGAAGACGCAGTAAATTTGTGCGCAGGACTCTAGTGCGAACATCGTGTTTCTGTTAGTCGTCAATATCGTTGAATATTAAATTACTGTAAATTAGGTAAAACCCTTAATTCAAATTTGTGAAATGTTGATAAGCTTTAGTACCTACTTGTTCAAGATAATGCTAGAAGCAGGTATTTGTCGATTGTTCGAAAGTCAGGAGAGTTGTGAATTTGTAGAAAAAATCGCCAAATGACCCTACGAATGATCGCAAATGACTTGAACATCAATAAGGATTCAACAAGTTTCATATGATTATTTGAGAAAGAGACAGATCTGTCTACAGTTTTAGTATGAATAAAGTCGAAGAAGAGGTGCACTGTGCGCAGACTTCATTCATACTACAATTTTTCTTAACTGCATGGACATGGTACAAACCATAAAGAATTTGTGTCCAAAGGGCAAACAGTAAATAGTGCGTTCTATGAAGTAATCAAGAAATTATTGCAGTGCATTTATCGAGTGCGACCGCAATTTCGAAACGCGTTGGTTCATGTTGCATGGCAATGCACCTGTCTATTCTGCACTGATTGTGAAGGTATTTCTCCTGAAACACAAGGCTGTTGAGATCAGACACCCAACTTATTCATCTGACGCGACAGCAGACGTTTTTTCTTTCCTGAAGTGAAAACTGTTCTAAAACGGAAAGATTTTAGAATGCAAATGTTATTAAGAAAAATGTATCCGCGGAATTGAAAGCAGTTTCATCGAACACCTTTGCCGCTCTTGTCAAAAGCTTTTAAGAACGTTGCAAGACGTATATTAAAGTAAGTAGAGAATGCTTAGAATAAATATGGCAACTCATAATGCTTAGTATAATACATTAGTAATGGCTTTGGCAAAGCTTTCTTTCGCATATCCAAAATAACACACTTATCTGTAGCAAGGAACGTTCAGAAAAAATAGTGAAGTAAGACGAACATGAATTTTGCAAATATAAACGATTGTCGAGGCTGTATATACAACGCGCCTTGGTTGTCGGTTACCCAATTGGCTGGTGACATTTGACTAGAAATTGTCGGCAGTATTATTGTATCCTGTAGATTCAGAGAAAATATCTCATACTTTAGAGCTAAAGATTTTAAAAAAGATGTAAATACCAGTTCAATAATCAAACGATTTATGCTCAGAATGGTTTTGTAACTCGGTTAGGTTTTAAACATAACTGCTTACACTATTATTCTATTATAGGAACAACTAACCTAAATTACAGCGAAGAAATGCTATGAATAGTTGTAAGAAATGTCAAATAATAACATGAAGGATATTCGCGTTTAAATCAAAGGGAAAGTACCCTTTTTGTTGTAACCTAAACATTCGCGATGCTTTTGCACATACGTTAATTCAAATTTTATGTGTTCATAGTATTTTTCTCGTGAATGAGAAGTATGATAAAAATAACAATTCCTTTACGACAGTTTAAAACTGTCGTTTTTCTCTGTAACTGCATAAAAATACTAGTATTTATACGAGCGTCTTGATGTTAACGCAGAAAACATTTATGGTCGAATCTAGAATAATATGAGTTTACGTACTCACTACAAAACTGCTTAGAAGAATATCGTGCCGACTTGCCGAAAACTGAATCGATGTCCAAAACTGTTTCCTGAGACAGAAAGACGATACGAGAAAGAAGTGCAGTGAGCCACCACAAAAACGTATTTGTGAAATAATAATAAGAAAATCTCTATTTCCAGCGAGAGTGTCTTGTAGTAGCTTATTTTATATTCGTGATTTATAGAACTATTTAACATATCAGAAATAGGAACAAATATTAAATCAGTTGGTAGATTACGATATATACAAACTAGAAAAAACATTTCTTTGACAATGGGACCCTTAAGATATGAGAAAATAATAATTGAAAATTTGACCCAAAATTGTTTGAGTACCGCAGGATAATAACAAGAATTTGAGTTCAAAGACATGTTATCCAAAGGAGGGTAAGCTAGAAGTGCAAAAAAATTTCTTATCACCTGCCACAAACCAATACTATTAGGTAGGTCAGTAATTTCTATTCAGCCTGTTGATGTTATCATAATCCAGACAAGTTTTTACGTGTTTGCCACTTTGGATTTACTTTACAATTAGGTAATAACCTTCTACAGCTTAAATGCATTTTCTATGTATCGTCAGCAGTTCTGAAACACAATTTTATTTTATTTTTTAATTCAAAAAAATTAACTTAATGATTTTTTAAAAATGAATAGTACCATTGAATTCTACTTGAGCCAATCTATTACTGGTTTAAATATTTGTACCTATTTCTGATACACCCTGTATATGCTTTAACATTAAGAAAAATTCTTATCAGATTTTTTAATACACCCGTTACTATTAGTTTCGTATGTTTTTACAAAAATTGTTGTAGTGGAAATAATCAATAAGGTGGCGTACGAACTACCAAAAATATATCATTTTTATAGTTACTTGGAGATGTCTTTTTTGGTTATTACTGCTTTGCTGCTTTTGTTATTGTTATATATCTATAATCAATATCAGTTGGTTGAATTACGTTTTTCTCTGTTAATGCAGGCGTACTCAAAATAATGAATATATTTATAAAACAGTGAAAGCGTCATTAAAGATCCCAAAAAAACCACTTTAGAACATAAACAAAAAACAGTTTATGTAAATGTGGGTCACAATTTTTGCTGAAATTTAAAACTTCAGCTTGCTCGGAATTTGAATAATAAGACTAGTACATTGTCCTCCTACATCCTCCTCACTTTACATTAATGAGGCCAGTGATATCATCAAGTACTCGACGACAATTAATAGAATGACTTTAAAATAGAAAAGTACAGAAAACAGGCGTTATTGACAAAAGGTGGGCCACAACGCATAACTGTTTCGATGGTGTTTTATAGCATTTATGACACTGTTTTTGTTAATTCTTGTCTTGGAGAAACAATACCAATAGAAACAAAAAATCACAACCACCATTGAATTCATAATCACTGATAACTATTTTTCTAACAATTAGTCAGATATTGGAAGGTCAACAGAATGAACCTGTATCAACTTTATGCATACACACTGTAATCCTTCATGTTTGTTTTTAAGCGTATCTATATAAAATATAAACAGGGTGCTATTGGTTCTATATACAGTAAAGTCGAAGCACAGCTAAAATTTATGTATTGGTAAATCATTTTATGTCCAAAAGTAATAATAATGAACTAGGAGTTTGTAAACTTTCCCTATAAATTATAATAAATGCTTTGGAAATATTAGGTAATACCAACGATTTTCCAAAGCGAACCGGAGAGGAAAGCGGAAAACTTAGACAAAGGGCGATAAATCAAAAATTTTGTAAATACAGGTGCACTTTCGATGTTCATGTCATTAAGCTAGAAAAACGATTGCATTAAGGGAAAAACCAATATTGGGAAAACAAAAATGTGTTAGACTAACCAGTTATAATTGACCAATATAGCAGATCTAAATGTTTACGACAGCAATTTAGATAATTACCCCATTAAATTAATATACAGCAATTAGAACCTTATTTCCTAGTTTAGATCAAACCGTGCAGTATTAAAATCGAAGTAAATACATGCCTTGTCCTTCCTGGAATTTCGTTAATTATTCATCGGATTAAAATAGTTTCGGTACAAATCCAGTCATTGACACTCTTGATAGTGTCGCAGTATCCATACAGAGTACTTCGATCCGCTCATGTTATTTAAAAGAAATTCATTTGCATACTTAAATCGGAATTGATGTATAATGTATTATGATAATGTTATCTTATCCACAAGACACGTGCTCTTACGCGCTTCAATAATATAAATTTCTAATTTCCATCATAAAAAGTTGCCTTTCTAGGAAAACCTCATTTAAGTGGCTTATATTTGTTAAAATGTATTACTTTTTTATACATACATATATGTGTTTAGTGTACATGCAAACGTATGATTTTCACAATATTTTTTGTTTATTGTTGGTGTATTGCAAGCAATTATAAAGCAGTTAGGCGGAGGGTTCATTCACTCAGGAAATCTCTCGCACACCTTGCAATTCGCTGTCTGGTACCTCCTAGTTTTCGTGGTACGTCTTCAGAAATACCTTAAAATGGATTAGATATTAATTGGCAATTGCATAGTAAAATCTCTATTATTAATTAAAATATACTTACAAATGGTAAAAATTTAATGACGTTATTTGGCAGCATTGTTGGTCTGATAAGTGTACCTGCCAAAATGCCACGTAGTTGCTTGGCACTTATGGTTATTAACGATTTCATAACTGAAACAGTAGTTGCATGCGTATATTTTGTTATGTACGTCATGAGACAAAAATTTTGCGCTAAATTTATGCTGTTTGTTTTCACGAAAATTTCCCAACTAATCATACGTGCTACGCTTTACATTAAGAAGAATGAAAAGCAACAATTCGCATCATGTCTTTTGGAACCATAGCCGCTCTCTTGGGCTCTACAAATTAATGTATATCCCTTATACATCTTTATCTATAGTTTTTTGTGTTGTTTAGCTTTTATTGCTACTTCTTCATTTCGTTCTGTTCTTAATAATATTTCTTCAATTACTTATTTGTATACTCCATTGTTTCATCTTTCCATCTTTTCTTTGTTCTTTCTTTGGGTCTGTTCTCGATCGATTTCCATATTGATCGCGCTTTTGGTATCTGCTCTCATGTTGTGTCCGAACCATCTCCGTCTCAGAATTGTATGCATTTACGTATGTCCTCGCCCTCCGTCCCATCCAATATTTCAGATTTCATCATTCCTCTGTATTCTTCCTCTACAATCTTTTGGTTTCATTATGTTTCTTTCTATTTTCCTTAGTCGACATTTGTCTTTTTTGTTATGCACATCGTTTCAGCTGCATACAATATTGTATGTCTTAACAATATATTATTCATCCTCATTTTAGTTTTCGTACCAATGTGCGTATTGTAGTATTGTTACGTTATGTTATACATTTTATATCCAGCTATGATTCTATTTTTTATGTCTCGTCTTCGGTCGTTCTCCGTATTTATTGGTACAGCGGGATAGTTAAAAGTTTCCACTCTCTCCAGCACTGAAAAACGTAATAATTCAATATATATGCCTTCATGCAGGTGTATGGCTATGGCAATATCAACGAAATATAATTTCAAACTCTTTGACAATTAAATTTTGAATAGGGTAGGGAAAACCAATTGGATCCAACATAAAAGCCCCAACGGAAATCGAAATTCGAGAGGAAATATGTTATATAAGCATTACCATCATAATTGTGATAAATACAAAAACTAAATCATTTTGAAAGCCAAATCATTTGAAATATTCTATTCTAACTTAAAAGCTACGGCACACGCAGATTATGTAACATTGAAATTATGTCCAATGCATTGGGATAGCCTAACCTGACTAGCTTAATTTGAAAGTGAATTGAGTTGTCCGCAGTAAGTCAATATGTTGGACTATTTCTAATTGTTAAGAACGAGATTTTATTTATAACCTTCCAGTATTATATCCACTACAGTACTCTCTAATAGCAAGAAGGTAAGGCCTAAACGTATACAACCACGCATGACACCTGTCTGATCAAAAGGCTCAACACTATTAGAACCGTAAAACGGACTGCTGTAGTTTACTAATAATAAAACTATTTATTTTTGTTATTATAACTTGACGTTCCCATGTTAGTTAACCATAAACAAACAAAAGTCTGTTAATTGGCTTCATAAAACTAACACCTAAACGTGCAATAGACATGTTATATGTAGTGGTGCCCTCACATTATTAACGATGAGATATTTTTTACACTATTCCAGCATAATGTACACTATACCAAGAAACCTGTTGGTGTCGCATGGTATCAGAAGTGTAATGAGCAATATTTATTCTTCTCATTCGCAACTAGCTTTCATATAATAAGTAATGATAGCAGCAAAGCTATATTACAGAAATATCCATAAAGTTTACACCAATACATCCAAATATTAAGGGTTAATTAAAGCTAGACGATACAGCAAGATGAGTATCCAACATCGGTATCAAATTGGTACTAACTGCACGATGTATCGCCGTATCAAAAATACTTGTCGAAAGTACAAGATACTCAAAGTATCGAATGCATTCAAGTACCGTATGAATGTGACATGAATTTGTTTAAATATCGAAATCACCGAACTATTGAAATGTTGAAATTATCAAAGGATCTGAATTATCAGTTAGGTCCGGGGAAATTATTGAAATTATCCATACATTATACTTGTATACAATATCGTAGGGTTTAAAAAGAGAGGCATAGATAACCATTTTTACTTTCCCATACCTTATAGGTATAGGGTAAGTATTGAATTCATGAAAATTTTCGAAATCGAGATTTTAACGGAAATATCCGTTTTGGGTCCCTAGGAACCCAAAAAAGTGGTTTTTAAAAAATGTCTGTCTGTGGGTGGGTATGTACGTACGTACGTATGTACGTACGTATGTATGTGACGCTCCTACAGCCGAAAGTATTGCTCCGATTTTGATGCGCTTTGGAATGCGGGGGTGTATCGAAAATTCATCGAAAAAATAAGCTTTTCAAAAAAATCCGAAACCGGAAGCGGAAGTTACGCATGTTTTTTTGGTATCACTTTTTTCGTGATTACAATTTTGAAACTTTTATCGCGGATAACGATAGAGGGTCATAAGGCAAATCTGTTAGATTTTTGCCGAACTCGCTAGCTTTAAA
>JABXWE010027159.1:0-22538 GCA_014611495.1 Limonius californicus | reverse complement strand
ATAATCCGCGCTGTACTAATAATTAACTAAGATAGGGATCTTAGGTACCATGACTTTTATTATTAAGATGTAAGTTACCATTATCAGCACTTAAAATATCTATATCTCAAATTATTTACGCCTTATGACTTTTGTAACGTCGGGTACGTTGGGGGTACATTTGGTCCGGCCAATAAAATTAACCGAATTTGGGCATTTAGGGCACAATTTTTAAATATCAAAAATGAAACCGAAGAAACCACATTCAACAGTTGCCATTTGTGTAATTATAAAAAAAACAAAGAAAATGTAGAGTTTTATACGTCTCAAAATTCTCAGTTCAGAACTTTCAAATCGTTTTACTTTGGGGGAAAAAGTGGGAGATCGAAGCAAATCGTGAATCCGAGAGCCGCTTGCGCTCTTTTACGGAACTAACGCTAAGATGTTCTGACAATAATAATTTTGTATGCCAACGCTTTTTCCTTCTATATAATAAATATATTTCACAAAAATTTTTAAATTATTTAAATTATAGGTAAATCATTAAAAATATTTTAGTCACAAGCATAATAATCAAACTAATAAATATCTTTCACTTATTCCTAGTAATATAACATGTTAAACCTAGTGCGGACCAAATGTACCCACAACGTACGTTAAATTTCCTACTTGAAGCAAAACAGTATTCCTTTAAAAAGCAGAAAATGTCTGCACAGTTAACATGCTACGAAAATCCCGCAAAGAAGTGCTGATCTAACATTCAAACGCTCAATCAACAAAGTGTATTGATAAAAATATATTGATATGCGAACTTTGTTTAAAATACGTAACATTTAAGATAACACATGTTCGTTCTGTTTTAGTACAACATGCAAGCGTTGCAGAATTTGCACAAGTTGCAGATATCAGCAGTGGCCGGCAGTGGTATGTGTAATAAACAAGATCGCCAAATGGTCACAGCATAGTGCGGTGGAGCTTAGTCTTGTTGATACCATAGCCTTCAGTTGGGCAAATCAGAATCTATTATATTTGGAAATAAAGCCGCTAAACATGTAACGAGGTCTTCTTGAAGAAAAGTAAGATGTTTTACTTCATTAAGGTTATCGTTGAAGAATCTTAGCTGCATTACTCGATCACCAGCTATTCCAGCACACACATTTACGTTTTGTGGGGGCTGAGTATGGGTCGCCCGCATCAAATGGGGGTTATCATCAGCCTGATAACGACAGATTAACTTCACCGTATAAAGTAAAAGTATTTTTGTCCGAAAACGTTGTAAACTCACAAATAACACATGAAAACTAACAACATTGGCAGTTTCTTTAGCTAGGAGATAAACAAAACTATTGCAAAAAAGTTGCGCAAATAAGTTGCCAGATAATAAATACACACCTGCAGCAACCTACCAAGCATGAAATCAAGCAAATCTTACAAGAATGTTACACAATGTAAGCAATGAGTTTTATCGTCGATTCGCTTGTTGCTAACTAAACTATTAGAAGATCGCTGAAATGTAGCCAGTGAATACACGTGTTTTAGAAATTTTTACGGGAATACTGTATATCCAATTTATTCCAGTTAAAACAACGTTTCCCAAACTGTGGGGCGCAACCGCCTGGTGGGAAAGCGTAAAAGTCCTTAAAGGGGGGCGCAGCAGAAAATAGTAGAACGGAAATTATTTTATCAAAAGTAATACAAAACATCTCAATTTGATGATTAATGTTTAACATATTATTTTTCTTACACATTATTGCATATATAATATACTTACCTATAATTACATGAAACTTCCTAACAGTTTATTTAAACAAACTGGTGTCATAAATGCACCTGTTTTGAACTGCATAACCTGTCCACGTTTGCTCCTAAATGAGTAACTGCTTCCTTAGTTCATGTTCGATGTTGAGCCGGTTTCTATATTTCGATTTTATACAAACCACTGCAGAAAACCCAATATAGCAAAAATAAGATATAGGAAATGGAATATAATCTGCATAGCCCTCTTGAATAACGCTGAAAATACATCTTGCGAGTTAACCCAAAACCCGACAATATTTCTTGACAACAATTGTCTTTTCTGTTCTGTACTTCATGTTAAATCAATAAATTGTTCCTCTTCTTCCAACGATAAATCTGCAGGTGTAACTTCAAACGAATTTGTTATCCACTCTTATTTGTTCAGAAGATTATCATTTTCAAAGAAGTAACGTTTAAATGTTTTAGATAACGTTTCTAAATGATGTTCTATGCATCTAAAAATAACACATGCATCTGTATGGCTTGGTTTGATATCGTTAATAAATATTTTGAAATTAGTAAAGATTTCTGTGTCTTCATTGTTTATCTTGTTTAACCAAAGTTCCAATTTTTGCGAAAAGCCGTTCATTTTATCTGATGGTTGTAATATATAAGTATTATGTCCTTGCAACCTGTAGTTCTTTTCTTAATTTCTTTGCGGAAAAGTAAGTCCTCGCTTATAGATGCATTATCGCAGTAACTAAAGTAGGCTATCAAATATTCATGTTTGATAATCGTTGCCTCATCTAGATGAATAGCAAATAATTTGTTTGTAAGTTTCGAAAGAAGCTGCCCCTGCAGATTCTCTGACATATCATCAATGCGTCTACTATCGTATTATTAGTTACTGGTATTCTCTGAATCTCTTTAGCATAACTATCTCCAAGCATTGTAGCGACCATATCAACGGCAGCACGAAGAATAAGATTTTCCACAATATTGTGAGGTATCTTGCACTTGGCTATGGGAGGTGCAACTATATAAGATGCAATGAGAGCTTGTTGAAACAACGAAAACTATATTGAGGGCTAATTTCTGATTATTAAACTCTTTCAATTTCTTCACGAACAAACCGCGAGATTTATTTGCATGAGTTTTATGCTTTGTTTGCAAATGTCTCTTTAATTTATTTGGTTTCATACTGTCAGCAGCCAAAACATTAAAACACATTACAAACTGTGGGTGCTTGTCACCATTAGCGACTCTGTATTTCCTAGTTTTTGCTATGAGAGTGTTGGCAGTTTCTTTATATGGAGACGCAGATGTATCTGCACGCTCAAAATTACGTTTAGACCCAATTAAATATGTTTCTATACTTGAAACATATTTTTTCTTTAACTTTAAATCACTCAGATACAACAGAACATAATCGAAATATTTCGGGTCTACTCGCTGCTACGCTTACTATGAAACTAACTTAACTAAACATGCATCATGGTTTTATACGTTCTGTCCCCACTGTCCCAATTTCTTGACCATTCTACAGCGCTCAGGAAAGTTCGAGATATCGTCTTACTTGAAAGGGGAGCGTGCATTATATTTAAAGAGGGGCCCGCGAAACCTAAAAGTTTAGGAAACGCCGAGTTAAAGTTTCCCCACGACACACAGATCTTTAACACAAATTTAGGATGCGGATATTTTTTTTATACTCCAAGTGTAATGTCACTGGTTCATTCAAGATACTGTTTTAGAACATATCTGCCAATGAATTTCTACATAATTCCAAGAGGGCTTTGTGTTTACAGCTAGTAACTGCCACTATAGTTTTAGATTTCGTACTATAAAACAGTAAACTTAACTTAAAGTAAAATATTGTTTCCTATTAATTTATGCAGTGGCAGCCGAATATAATACTCATTGTATTCATTAAATCTATGTACATTTGTCGCGATGTGTAAGATAATGAAATCGTATTTCCTGGAACCTTGAGCAGGGTATTGTTCTATTTACGTTATGTACTTCGGAATTAGTGTCGGTCTGCATCTAACAGAATGTGTGTTTTAATCACGAAACAAATGTTTGCGAAGCAAATTAATACCTACTTCAGGTCATTCAAACAAACTCTAGCAGTTAAATTTTCGTTTGTATTTGCTTTGAACAAACAGAGCTAATCGTAACATAATGCTGCCGAATTTGAACAACAATCATATCTAATTTGTTGTTGAAGGTACAAGATTATTCAAATGTACTGTATTAAATGTGTAAATAAGCGTATTTTATTATACAGGATATTTCACCATGATTGCTCAAACCAAATAACTTTCCTATTTATGAAAAAAACTTGCTAAAGTGCCCCTTTTGTCGCTATAATTGATATTTTTATAGTACTTTTGAATTTACTGGAAATCAAACAATGCATATGTTTTTTAAATGGTACACTATTCTTGTAAAATCGGAAATAGAAAGCATTTTCTTCTTTTCATATTTTCGTAAAAAACAATATTTATCTAGACTGTTTATAGTCAAGGAAATGACTCAAAAATAAATTCTTTGAATATTTCAAACTCTTTTAATCTAATTGTTAAAATGTTATAATTAACTAGAAAATTTGGAAGAAGAAAATCGCGTTAAGAATTATATAAGTATTATTATTGACATATTGTACAGTAATCAAGAAATTAACACTTGGAAAAAAAGTTCTATGTGCAAGGGAAACTACATTTAATAGTGGATCTGATAGACTGATTAATTTTAGATAACAACTAGTACATTGGCAGATGTTCCCATGCAACAAGTACAAAACCACTGCCTTTGCATTGTGTGATAATCACGAAACGGCAGCACAGTTCTACATTGCCAATTACTTGAATTTCTAACTACAGGATAATCAACAAAGCTTTCGATAAAGTTTGACTGTGGAAACTGGAATGCATGTCGTTGACTAGGTCAAATTGTCACAATTATTACTGACTGGCAATTGTCCAATGATAAAGCTCTCTTCAGTTTTTAGATTCAGCGTAAATTAAGAATACCACGTTTTCATGATTGATCCTTATTTTCGGAATGGTTTTCATGAAAATAGTAAGTGAATTAACGCAGTACGGCCTTGTTTTGATAAGGCAGAAGTTTCCTGAAATGGGTTTCATTGAAGGTAACTGTGCCCCATACAGAGCCACCCCGTGGCTGGGAAGCGCCTTCGTTCAAAGGGTTAATTCAGCGCCCCCATAAAATAGAATCGTCAATTAAATAAAAATTGTATTTAAGAAAATTTTTAAAAGGATTTTATAAAATCTTGATTTAGTTTGCAATTGCATCAAAATCTGAGAAACGAGACTCAAAGGTTATTTTTAAAGCACCCAAAGTGTCAATTGCGAAATCTACCGAAAATGGAGTCTCAATGAATGTGGCTGAATTTTTGACATGCATTAAAATGCGTGAAACATTTTTTGTTAAATTAAGATTGCAACAAAACAATTTTTTTGGAAAAGACTTAATGTGAGTGTATAAATCAGGCAGAAGCTGGTTTTCTCCTTGTAATTTTAAATTAAGGTCATTCGTATGTTTAGTCAAATTTGTATACAATGATAACTTCCATAACCACTCTATGTTTTGTAACTCAGCCAGAGAACGATTCCTTTCATTCAAGAAAATTTGATTATTGCTCGGAGCTCAAAAAACGCGTTAGAACTTTTCTGCTGCTAAGCCAGCGTACTGCAGTATAATACGGTAAGTCATTTTCTCCAATCTCTTCAATAAACTCGCGGAATTGGCGATGATTGAACGCATGTGATCTGATATAATTGACAGCTGACATGACTGACTTTAAAACTTCTGACATACCCAAGCATTTTCCGCACAAAGACTGTTGATGAATGATGCAACGTATGATTAATGGTTTTGAACCACCATCATTTTCTACGGCCTTGGATATGAGAGCAACGACACCTTTATTTTTTCCACACAAGTTTTTGCCACTATCAGTAGTGAAACACTTCAAGTTTTTCCACTGAAGATTGTTCTCTGAAGAGCATTTTCAACCCCTTTAAAAATATCTTCTCCAGTGGTCCTGCCGTGAATGCTATGAACGTCAAGAAGCTCTTCATACACATCATAATTTTTACATATCCCTCGAATAACAAGTAACACCTGAGCAATATCTGAAAAATCTGTTGACTCATCCAGGGCTAAAGAGATCCACTCTAAGTATCAATTTTTGTCAGACAATTGAATTCATATATTTTCTGCAATATCATCTACTCTTCAAGCAACAGTGTTTGGTGACAAACTGATGTTTTTAAATAAATTAGCTTTTCCTGTACACATTTCTTCTGCTGCTGCAATCATGCAATCCTTAATTAATTTGCCGTCAGTAAATGGTTTCCCATGTTTCGCTATTGAATGAGCCACGCGGAAACTAGCACGAGTTGCTGCTTCTTGTTCAGCATTTACTTTCTTAAACAACAATTGTTGAGATTTCAACCCGCGTTTCAAAGATTCATTTTTCTCTGATCGTAAGCTTCCTGTAAATCTGAAGTAATTCTGAGAATGTTTAAGCTCATAATGACGTTTTATATTGTATTCATTACAAATTATAAACATTGCCTTCTTACTTGACTCAAATCACGAAATATTGATATCGCCATTGCTCTTTAAATGTTCTGCACTCACTATCTATCTTTCATTTCTTTTTCATATTAATACAATTCCACACAAAATGGAAGTAACTTCAAATCAAAATAATGCCAATTAATACGATTAAGAGCAGTTGTCAGATGTAAACAAAATGCACTGGATTTATCTTTAAGACATTTTTAATTAAATTAAACACACACGCTTGAACACACTGTATTTTCACTAAGCAACTATATTCACAAAACACTATAGTCGCACTATATTTCGCTTTTCAGATCGCACTTCTCGCTGCGAAATCAAACTTCGGAGCTGTCCAACTCTCGGTTGTTTCCCGTATTTGTACCACGCATCCTCGGTGCGTAGAACATATTCGAAAACACTCGAAAGTACTCGAATCTAGCTCTCCTACTCGCTGCAAAATCGCATTGTATACTTCGACTAAGTATAACTGACGTTTTTGCGTAATTCCACCGCTCCCCACAAAATGTCGCTGAACTACTGTAGCTTTGCCACGTCCTGCACTTAACTTCTCTACTGCTATACATTCAGCATGATCGTAAGTAGTCCTAACAATACGTAACGCACAGCACGCGCATCGGCTATCTCCGCCGCAATGAAATGTCCTTGACAATTGCCCGTAAGTACCAACCGAAATTACGAACGGAGCGGAGTCCCTCCCGTGCCCTGCTCAATAGATGTCTCACTCGCCGGCTAGTCCCAGTACAAAAATTTGCGCGTAACTCAAAACTACAGTATGTTGGTATGATGAGCTAGCTAGGCCCTTGGGACTCAGTGTGGCCCTTGAGCTAAAAAGTTTGGAGACTCCTGGCTTAGACCATTGTTTTCTAGGACTCTGAATTTTTTAAAAATCATTTGTTAAAAGTCCTAAAATATTCAAATAAATGTTTTGAATTAGGTCTGCGAGTTAAAATTAGTGAGGAATTAACGTAAAATGTAAAATATAGGAACAATTCATATACCGAGAAACAGAGTTAGGCCGATACTATCTTCCACGATACTTTCAAATACGACATTTCGCATTTACAAAATAGTGTGTCAACTGTTATCGATTGCAGTCATTAGGGCGTTAATTTAATTCGTTTAAATCAATTTTTAAAATAATTAATAAACTAAGTTCGCGGAGTATCACTATTATATGTAATAATGAAGTCGTGCAACGAAAAGTTTGAATGGGCTGTTCTGATGAAGTGCCAGGCGCTCGCGCTGAAACGCCGATTTCGATTCCTAGCGCCCTTTTTTCATACTTCTATATTTAAATTCATTTCATTCAATTCATATTCGCAGTGTTAACAATTTGTTATTTACCTAATATTGTTTATTTAGTAAACATATGCCGCATTGATAGGTATCTGGGAAGACAGCATCGACGCAACTCTATTTTGCTGGTAAGTGATGTCAGCTAGATGTAGACCAAACCCACTACATTTATATAAATATTTTAGAACGAGTTTTAAAAAATTAGCGCTACATAGGACGACGTTACAAGCAATGATTCAAATAAAAACTTTTATCTAAAAAAAATTTTTATAAGCTTTGTCTAAAAATTATTAATTTCGTTGGAATAGCAAAAAAATATTTTTGATAGTTCCTTCTAAATATGTAAGGCGTTGTTTGGACAACGGACTAACTACATGTAGCAAACCATTTTGCAGAAGGTGGAATTATCCTTTGGAACTTCCCATTAATTGCTAAAGAAGGATCTTAAATAGATGATATTTCTGATATTGCTACAAATCTCAAAGTACAATTTTCGAAATTACTAGGATATATTTTTACTTAATCGATGTGGAGAATTTTACAAATGCACAAAATGCACTCATACTCGACGATGATATGCGAATCCTGATCCACACAAAAGCGTCGTTCGAATCACGGCAATAGTCATTACTGGACAAGCAAAAAATTATAGGGTGACATAATGGATCACGTGCCAACTAAGTCACTTTTTAACAATAACAATATAATGGCTGTTTCGTAAATAAATTATTCTGTGGACGAAATTCTTGATAACAAGCCACTAACACAAAGACGACATCTATATTATCATCAAAATGAAAGGAAAGTCAACGTAGGTTTATATTCCCTACACGGGGGCGGGCCGACATAAGCGTCAGTCGGATTCCGCACCGGAGCCCCCAGCGCCTCTTCAGCCTGCAAGGGAAATGTAAGGATGGGAAAGACCAAGAACTATGGATAATGTAAATTCGTGGATAGTACTCTCCCAGCATTTACATAAATGATCCAGAAAACCTGGGTCAGGACAGGCGGTCCGGGGGTTCAAACCCTAGATCGCCCGACTGAAAGGTAAATGATCTACCGTTGAAACGGCCGTGTGCGGAAAACGGAGCGACATATCCGGATATGGTCCACTACCGTCCGCCGATTTCCAACTGGGTCGCCAAAGTTTCAGCGCCACCGTCGCTGAACCCCGATCTTTCGGAGTTTTTCGCCCTGAAGATGGTCGTTTTCGACAATGGCCCTCTATCGAATCCAATCTGGTAAACCACAGACGACTTCGTCATTGAACAACTGGGCGACGCTACTTCGTTACCCGGCAACAATTCTTTTCGAGCGGTGTAATTACGGTCCAGTTCTTCAATGTCTCGCTTTACAAGTTCCAAAACCTCAACATTTCAACCGAACCGAAAGATATCGAACTGACTTCTCTATCCTGGCCCCCCTAAAATTCTTTGAATTATCGCGTCGATCCAATATTCGAAAGTTTCAATTTTTTTGCGATTTTCGACCTTGTCGGCTTCTGCGTGACATCGCAGCCGAACGATTTCAAGAAATCGGCAAAAATCCGAAAGGGTGGAGGGTCACTTTTTGGCCCCCTACGGACGTCAAACTTTACTAGACGACGGACCTTCCAGCGCATCTCCCGCCAAATGACTACCATTAGTGTATAGGCGGTTTCTGTGAATTTCAGGAAACATTATTTAATTATGTAGCGTTAATATACAGTGTGGTCGTCAAATGCCCCCCCCCCTAATAACTTTTGAACGACTTGATATTTATTCACAATTTTGTGTGCCTTAATGGGAGACTAAATACTACTTTCTAGCTCATATTTAAATTTTATAACTTTCAAAATGGCGGCTAGGCACCGTATTGTATTTTTTTAAATGGCAATGAGGATTGAGTGCACTCCATTTGAAAGATATTTTAATTCTGCGTCTGATCTTTGAGTTTCACAACAAAATCCCGAAAAAAATGAAAGATAACAAGTTTATGGAAAAAAGAAGGCACCCGGAAAATTTTACGATTTGCGGATATGTTATTGGCGTCGTCGAGGACGACAACTTTTTCTTATGTCACTTTCCCGTAGCTCGTACCGTTCGGCCGCCAGGGGCGTCCAAAGTTGAAACACGAATCGACGTCCAGCACGTGTCCACGTCATCGCAGCGGGTGGGTCGTAAGCTCAATCTATTCGCATAAGTACGGCGCATTGAGGGCCGCATCTAACATACCGAAGGGGGCGCGGGAGACGGCGGCTGTTGTTATGTCGATGTTTACGTTTTTTTACGTTTCAGCGTCCCCAGCGCCCCCTTCAGGGATGTTAGAACCGCCTTCGACGGCCGCCGCTGAGCCGTACGTATGCGAACAGATTGAGCTCGCGATCAGTACGCTATAATGACGTGGACACGTGCTGGACGTCGATTCGTGTTTCAACTTTGGACGCTCCTGGGGGCCGAACGGTACGAACTACGGGAAAGTACTATGGGGCTTGGATCTTACTGAAGGTTCGTGCACCAAATATATTTGAATCAGAGACAAAATTGGAGAGCAAGATTTATTTACGTCTGTACAAGATTAAGCAATTCTGTAACTATGTAAACAAAATAAAAATGGAAAACCTTAACAACCCTACTAACTAGATGAACGAGCAATACATTTACCCCCCTCCCCATAAAAGAAACTTCAAGGGAAACCTTCTGCAACGTAATAAAGGAAATAAAATTTGGTCCAGGTATTCAGAAACCAAAATTTAGAACCGTTGCTAGTAGCTACAAAACCCTTGAAAAATTATTTTTTCAAACATCCTTAAAACTAACAAATTAAATAATGAACGTGAAAACTTACAAAAGGAAAAGTTGTTGTCCTCGACGAGGTCAACAACACATCCTGACCGTAAATCGCAAAATTTCCGGGTGCCTTCTTTTTTCCATAATCTTGTTATATTCAATCATCTGTCATTTTCTTCTGGATAAATATTTTCTTATTAAACTCAAGATTCAGATGCAGAATTAAAATACCTTCTAAATGAGGTGCGACTCGGCCCCCGTTTCCAGTTAATAAAATATTTCCAAATGGTGTCTAGCCGCCACTTTGAAAGTTATTAAATTTAAATATAGGCTAAAAAGTAGTATTTAGTCTCCCATTAAAGCACTCAAAATTTTGTGAATAACTATCTTGTCGTTCAAAAGTTAGTAGGGGGGAAGACATTTTACGACCGAACTGTATAAGATTATGTTAAGATCATACATCTATGGGGTTGTACCTGGTATACTAAATATTTGCGGACAAATGTTTATGTGTGCTTTTTTATAGTCTTGTTGTCCTGAATCTATGCTGGCAATTTATTCCCCATAGTACGAAAATTCCAAATTTTCCCGGCAACTCGATTTTTCATAAAAATTGAATTAACTGCAAAACCGATGAGTTTATCGACTTTTAACAGGAGTACTTTTTGGATATTTTTACGTTGCAAATAGAAGTGTTCTGTCATAAATAAGAAAAACAGTATAATTTAAAAACTATTGTAGAGAAGTGTACCTCTAATCTGCAATCTTAGTGAGTAACGTACGCACATAAAATTTCAAACCATTCCTGTAACTATTATCACAATTATATACAGAAAAATAATCGAACAAGTATCACTTTAAAAGGCTGTAACTCCGTAACCGTACACATTTGTGAAGGCAATTTTGTCTATATTGTATTCTTTTGATGTGAACAGTCACTGCTTAAAATATTTGCCTAGTTGTTAAAGTCACCCTGTACTATAATGGCGAATAAGCTAATTGTTATAAGCACTTCCCACAATTGGCAGCTTTTGTTCTTGAGTATTGTCCTAATTAAGAAGTTGTGATAAATGTTTACAACCTTGTTTGTTAACACTCTGATCGCGATGGAATTGATAATCAACTATTGTAGTGTTTCATGGTGTGGATTGTAGTAATAGATTTGTTAAAATTCGAGCTTGCTTGCCATTGAAATAAGTATGCGTTGTAGGATCTTTGACTATATACAAGACGTACCATAAACAAGCGGACCTCCTTTTTATTTTATCTGTGCACCCCACAGTCCTATAGATTCGAAATCATAGTTTTTTAGCATAAATAAATTAAATATTTCAGAACTTCATTTTGAAGTGGATAGTCAATTTCGCATAGAACTTTAATAATTGGAGGATTGGGAAAACGGTTGAGATCGAATTGATCTGCAAATGTTTAGAAACATAACTAAATTGCTTGCCCCTCCCTCCCCTACGGAAACGTAAAAATATCTCTGAAAAAATTGATTTCAGGTATAGGACCATATTCACAAAAATTTTTGGAGAATTAACGTGAAAATACACAAATACAATAATATACAGAGTGTTCCAATTTTATAAAACTGAGGAAATGATCTTTGAAATAAATTAAATTTGAGCTGGTGTAAAAACACCATGTATAATAAAGTAAATTTTGGTAGTTGTGTCATTTTAGAACATCACTTGGCTACCTAAATGCGGAATATGCATTTTTATATATTTATTAAATTTTGTGGCGACCAAAATTTCCACATTTTTTAAATAAACTCCGCAAACCAGCATCCAAAATCGACAAACAGGAGATCGTTGGATAGATAATTGTACGTTGAATTCAAAAGTATAAAAATATATAGGATGTTCTATTATAAAAATAATACTTTGAAGATGCTCCGCTGTAGCGAAACACCCTATATATATAAAAATATTTTTTACGCACAAATAAACAACCCTGTATAAATATGAAAAATATCTCTAATATGTCTTGTATACATTATTCTTCAGATAAGAGAATATAAAGTAATCTAACATAGGCAAACCTGGTGATCTAGGTGGAAATTCTGGATTTGAACGTAAACTAATTATTCGATCGTCAAAAACTTCACGAAGGTAATTGAGGGTCTCTTGAGCGGTGAGGGCTGTCGCAGCATCCTGTTGTAAGTAGCCCTGCTGGAGCTCATCTTCATGAAGCTGATTAATAAATTCACGTACAATATTCCGGTATCTACGAGCAGTAACAGTTTCGTGGAAAAATATGAGTCCGATAATACGTCTTCGAGACACAGCAATCCAAACACCAACTTGTAACGGGTGAAGGGGAGATTCGCGAAAAGTATGTGGATTTGCAGCACTCCATAACCTCATATTTTGTGAGTTTATATACACCGAAAGGGTGAACCAGGCCTCGTCAGAAAAAAAAAACGTTAAATTTAGCAATTCGCCGTTGTTCATTAAATTTTGTTAGAACCACTGACAATACAAAATTTTCCTATTGTGATATGGTGGCAGCAACTCATGTAAAGCAAGAATTATGTATGGGAACAGCATTAAATTGTTTTTGCAATAGTATGGCAAGTTCCTAATGATAAACCAGTCTCTTGCGAAAGTGTACGTAGTGATATAGTGGGTTGCTCGTTCAAAGGTTGACGAACATCATCAACTGTATTTTTAGTAGAAACTTTTGGCCTTCCAGTTCTATCTCTGTGGGTAATGCTCCCTGTATATCGAAATACATCAACACATCTTCTAAGTGCGCTGTAAAAATCTCTTTCAAGGACGGCAATATCTGGAAATTGTTGCCGAAATTTCTCTAAACATGGCACCGCACTGTAAATCCATTCGCCGTTCTTTCGAACACCATTTCGAAAATATGATTCAATCATAAATGTTTTATGTTCTATTGTAAAAACCATTATAATTGTAACTTAATTGAATTTTCAATATAAATTTATGACAACAACAACAGTGATGACAGTTAATGAATTTTAAAGCTTGCTGTTGACATAACTTTTATTTTCCATAGGCAACCTTTATGTAATTACTTTTTGAACTCACGGTATATGAATCACGTGCAACTGAAATTCACCGTATCCAACAATTCTGTTAGTAAATTCATTGAACTCAAAAATGTATGTATTATTTTGAGAGTTACAACAAACCACTTTAAATATCTAAAAGCCTTACTTATTCCTTATAGTAGGCATGGTAATAAATCGTAAATCATTTCATGTGCTTTCGGTCTGAATAAACACTTCTAAAAAGAAGAAATTATCATAATGCATATATCAAACTTTAATACGTTTTTTGTTGAATTCAGTACGATTTTCTAACTCAGATTTATGTGGAAGTTTAGACAGAAATTCGACTCATTTTACTTAAAAGTCTAGGGTGTACGGTGCTAAATGAAAAATGTTCTTTACAAATAAATATTTTAATAGTTATGTACAGTCAATTCCGCTTAAACGCGACGCATTGGGACTAGAAAATTTTGGCCAATTAAGCGGCTGTCCCAAGTTCCACACAAAATTAATGAATGAATGTTTTTCTTAAAAATAACAGAAAAATAATATGCAGCGAGCTGACGATAACTTGTGTTAAGTGGCTGGATTTTAATTTTTTCCAGTAAAGCAATTTTACTTGAAAGTGTCAAGTCACTTGTTGGCAAGGGTTATACGTTTTTAAAGACAATCGTGAAAAAGCGAGTCTATCGTAGTACCATACGTCGCATACGCGCGGCGTCATAGTTTAGTGTAGCTGTTACCAAATATACGTTAACTCCACCCACCCACTACTGCTTACAGTATCTACGTGTGAATATCTGGCAGCCAGCCTGCGAATCCCCGGTGCTGCGCTTTTGTATTACGTATTTTGATCTCAAATTTACTGCCCCGATTAAACGAAGTGGTGTGATTTGCTCTTATTTCCTTTATTTGGTTTCTGTTCTTTCATTTTTGGCCCAAATAAGCGGCTGTGCCAATTAACCGGAATCAACTGTATATGTAACGTTCTAACACAAATTATTTGGAATAATAATTTTAAGCACCAAATACTCATAATTCAGCCTTTTTCTTTGAAGTAAAACCATTTTCTGAGCCAGTATTTAGCTTATTAAGACTGTTAATAAAACCAACCAGATTTATTTTAGGTAGTTGAAACTGTCTATGATTTCAAAAACTTCCATGATGAAAACCAAAAAAAAATTTTCCATTAATTGGTCTTGAAAAATCGGATTCTGCCTGTTTTAAAAACTGCTTGTTTTTTATTACTCAACGCTCTAGTTATGGAGGTTTCAGATTATATTTTTTTAGAGAAAAAGAGTTGAATAATTAGTGTGTTTTGATTAAAATGAAAATATGCTTTAGAACATAATGTACCTGCTATATACTACTTGTCTGATTGTACGACTTCATACCAACTTTCCGGTAAACAACCCTTGATTGAATGCAAAAAATGCTTTCAAACTAGACAGCTTTGTTTGTAGTACATCATCTTCACATTTTGCTGTACCTATTCAAACAGCATTTCTCTCAAGGAAACCCATTATTAGAACCATCACGAGAGATATATTATGAGGTTGCCCCAGTCAAACGTCTAACTCATAACTAAAACACACAATTCAATAAAGTTTTATTGAATTGTGTGTTTCAGTTATGAGTGATGAGACCAAGACTTTGACAGTTGTTGTCGTAACTGTTGAAAATGTTTAATTACAAGTTAATTGGTAACTGCTGTGATTAATTTGCGAAATGTATATGCTTTGTAATGTATTCTACTTATCCTGAGCCGTTCCTGCTTCGCTTTCATGTCATTATATCTTCGCATATTACCCTTAGCTATGGTAGGAGAGTAAAGCATTTTCAGTAGCGGTATTAGATTTTCTTTGCGCGCTGCTCGATAATTCATAACTAAATATTGCAGCTTAAATTAACCTTAATTAGACAATGTATATTTCTACGAATGGTTTTCACTTAAATATCCATTTAAAGTGAATTGGATATAATAACTACACTACTTTATATGTCTTTATAATTAGCGCATATGGGCAATGTGAGAAATGTCACAGATCCTGCCTTTTTGAATTATGACTTCCTGGCACTCCGTCTACTACCCCGAACTGTTTTTTGGATTTCCGACTGGATTGTGTTCTGAATTTATTTCTATTTCATCAAACTGTAAGATTATGATGATTGTAAATGCCGTTTTATGATTTTGCATGTTGTATTATACGTTATTAAACATTAAGGATATATTTTATTATTGTATTGTACTTAAACCTGCCAGGTTCTAAATTCTAAGAACTTATTTTGCTAACTCAGCTGCATATACGACCCGATTACAAAACAACTCAACTATTTCGAATTGCTTCATTCAAGATGCGCGCGTCTCTACGAATGCATTCGAGGAGTTTTCATATTTCGAATTAATTCCTCGCATCTCGAAATATACGCATAATCGAATATTTAGCATTATTTCATTCGAAATCCTCGCGTCTCTACGAATGTATTCGAGAAGTTTTTATCATTCGAATGAATTACTCGCATCTCGAGATACCTCGAGATATATGCATATTGCATAATCTAATATTTCGAACTAGTTGTTATATATTAAAAAAATAATAATAAAAATATAATTTGTTGTATGCTCCAAAATAGTGCCGAGGGCACAAATAGAATGTTAATATTTTTTATATCGATGATGTTTTCTAGAAGCTTGAAGGAAATTGTTACATTTCATCTTCGTATCCGAAATTATATAATGAAAATCTAAGTTTAAGGCCAAAGTTAAAATGTAATAACTTTTTCAGATAACGGAATCTCGACCTTAAACGAAATTTTGAGATTAAGCAGGAAACTACTATACATCTAAGATTATTACTTTAATTTCGAAATGTCAATCTTCAACAGTGAATTACTTTTTCAGCAAGATGCTATTAAAATAAAATACCAAGAACCTTCCATGCGTTGTATATTTCCATTTTATGTTATCTATCTATGTCTTATATTTTCGATCGTTTGAACACATGTATGATACACATTAGTTTATACGCAATAAAATATGCTAGAGTAGCACGTTGGTGTTTTATATTTCTACCACATTTAACCGTTATATAGCCACGTTCGTGTGTTTTAAAGACCACATTTAATGCCACGTTATTGCCACAATTCGTAGAATGATATAAAGATGCACCTTTCTCCGTTGCTTAACACCACTGGAAGGAATTTAGATCGAAATAATGTTTCATAATGTATTCTCGTGGCCTACAATCTACAATCTGTAGCCTAATGTTCTTTCTAGAATCGAAATCTTTACTGTTCCGATACATACAAATACACATGAATTTGCGCCTTAGGTGATAGTAGTAGGAACAGTACTGGACGATTCAAAATATACGCATGAGTTTGTAGTTCGTCTATTAGCTCTTGCAAAACTTTACGGAACTAGGCTTTAGGACCACATTTTTCTTAATTGACGAAATAATCTGAAGCATTGGGCCGTGATCTTTACCTACTGCGTGTAATACCGTGCGTTGTTTTCTAATTTGACGTCAAAGTCGGCGCTGAAACGTTCATTGTGAGCGTACCACACATGGGCTGCTTCTCCCTAACCTCACTTTTTGCGTTTGGGCTGTTTGTAGTCGTTTACTTGGGTTTCTTTGCTTCTTGTAGGTTTTTAGCCTGCAGTTTGAAAACTCAGTCTTTTTCAAGAGTTAGGGAAATACGTGTTAGGCAATGGTTTTTGCCTGCTGTGAGTATTACTTGAATGTGCGCTCAATAGATAAATATTTGTTAAAATATACGTAACATCCGTCGCTTCTATAACAGCTGGGAATAATTATAAGTTTGATGAAAATGCCGTGTGGTGGAGTCTTGAGAGAGGTCAGCGGCGGCAGTCTACGTGGGGCAGTGTTGTTGATGGCTGGGCGTAAGCTTGCATATCTTTGGTGCAATAACTAATTAATAGCGTTTGCGAGCCTACTAACTGATTGCGATGCGAGTATCCTCTAAGCTGAGGCAACGTGCGAATTTAGTGTTATTACGTTATATGATTATATATAAAGATGGGCTGCACAATGTCAGCTGATATAAGCAGTGGCGTCCCTGGTTAGGTTGTGGTTTATATCCCATGAAGTGTTATATGTGTTTACCCGCATGATTAGGTATTATCAACTTGGTATTATATATGGTTTATATCCCTTGAAGTCACATGTGTTTACCCAAATGGTTACGTATTATCTGCTGACTGCGACCCCTGGACATCAACGAATTTATTATCTGTACTTGTTATTATATGTGGTTTACAATCATCGGGTCCTATTACGGTTGTTATACAAGATTGGTGTGTCTATGTGAGTAGTTGTTGAAAACTGTAGCGTAGTGAATATAAGTAGCTACATGAGCAGATAATGTGTGTGGAATGATTAATCATTATTCTCCTAGCAATCATTCAGGAGTTAGTCAGTAGGCAGAGCTTACATCGAAAATGAGCTTACGTCGAAATATTATTATTATTATGAATGCAACATTAATATCAGGATGGCATCGACTGACTTTTACGCGGGGGTGTGGATAGTAATGATACTCTCCCCTTCGCACGTTGGGGTGAGGGGGCACCCCCTTCCGCGATTCCTGTAAATAGCAGAAAGACTGGCTGGACTTAGTGCTAGCGTAGATCTCTTTGGAAAATTGGTGCACCACAAGATATGCATAGTTGTAATAATTACTCTACGATTACCAATGACTGCGGCCACAGCAGCTAACCGACAGATGAGCAATGAGCATCCGTATCCTGTTCGAGTTTCAATCCTGGGGCAAGGAGCTGGAGGACCCCCGGTGAGTACAACTGCCCAATATTTATTGACAAATCAGTAGGCCTGTATTTTATTATCTGTTGCATGTCACCTGTCTGTCGCCACCAGTGAGTTCTGATCGCATCCGCTGTTTGTTTACTCAGGAACTGCATAAATGAAATGCAGAAGCACTACAACCCTAATTAAATTTGAAACTCAGTAGTTTATATTTGCCCCCCGTCAGGTCGACGCTAACATATGTAAGTACAGTAAAGTCTACGTTTTAATAATTTTAACTGAAATAGAATCTTCTTCTTCTTTACAGAACATTAATTTCATTGTCTGGAACCTCTACCCGTTGGTTGTTTGTGTTTTGGTATCATAACCTCTTTAAATAAAATGGTTTTGCTGCAGGAACATAAAATGTTTATAATTGAGTCCTATTTTCGCAATGGTCATAGAGTTAATGGAGTATGGCAGTACTCAATTCATGATTGTTTTGAAGAATAATTGCCAATAATTTCCAAACTATGTGTTTCCTTACCTATAACACTTGTCATTGTTCTTTGAATCACTGCGTTGAAGTTTTTCGTGAGACTGTATCCATTTCACGCAAAGAAAGCAGCCGTCATCCTCCAAAAAGAATGCAGAAATAATTGAAAATGTAAAATAGATTATGGAAGATGCCCCTCGAATCTCTGTACACCATTTGTCACAACAAGTTCAGTTGTCAGTTACTACCTGCCACAAAATATTAAAGAAAGATATGCACTTGCATTCTTACCGTTTGAAGTCTGTACAACAATTATGAGAAGCTGATTACCTTCAGCGTGTCGAATATTGTCAGTGGTTTCTAAAGAAAATAGTTTTCGAAGACGAGGCTTGGTTTTATTTAAATGGATATATGAATTAGCAGAACATGTGTTTATGACGTTCGGACAAGCCTACTGGTAGAGATACCTCTTCATCCTCAGATATACGTGTGTGGATGGCTATTTCAAGGCGTAGAATAGCTAGAGCATACTTTTTGGAGGTAAAAGTAAAACAAAGAATTTATTTCTTGAATAATCACTAAGATTTTTTCAAGCACTTTGACTGCTTAAAGATACTGAGAAGAGATTTTACGGCCCTTTTTCGAATAGCTTCATGACGATGAACTGACTGATTTGGTTCCAACAAGACGAAGCCACTGCACACGCAACACATGATACCATAAATATGACGCGAGAATGTTTGGACAGGCGGATTATTAGTTGAAACACACCAATATCTTAATCCTGAGACCTTACGTCATTCGATTTCTTTCTGTGGCCATATTTAAAAAACTCCAATTTACAGCAGCCAATACATTACCTGAATGAATGGCAGCACATAAAATTGGAAAGGATTAATGACATTAAAAGCCATCCGTTAATGTTAATGTTAATAAATGTCAGCAATGAGATTTTATTGTTTATTAAATCTACTTTTAACTACTTGCATTTGAACGTTTTCTTGTCAAATCCATATACAAAAGTAGGGTTAGGTACTTCTTCCTAAGACGTTGTCAACTAGGCGTCAGATTTGAGTATTTTAGCTTATTAATAGCATTTACTAATACAATAACTAACTGCTATATGCGTTATCCCCTATGTTAAGGCGAGGTACGATATTATTGTTACTATTTTATTACTTTACTTTATTACCACTAATTTTTTGAAAAAAATGTTTCTCCGTAAAAACGTGTGCAATTTACCCAGTAAACAAAATGCGTACATAAAAATTGAAATCTCTCTGCCTTGTGCAGGGTAAGCCGAAACAAGAATTTGGCTTAATTTTCAATTTAAATCATATTAATTTATAGTTTTTACTTGCGTATGCAACAATCGAAACAAGGTTCCCAAAGTGTATAAAATAAATTTCAGCAATAAACAACATGGTAAATAGAAACTCTTACAGGTAACTTCCGAAAATAAAATATTTACATATAATCCTCCAAAACATTTTAAAATTCCGCTGGAAACAGATTTAAGAAGTGACGTTTCGCTGCATCAGCGCGACATTCCTCAAGTATCTCTGTTTCTTTCTACTAAACGTGTCAGCCGATAGAATACGCCACACGTACAGTGTTGGTGTTGTGTCGTTCGCAGATGTCACTTCGACATAGGTACGTTTTTCTCGGAAATATGGATCTGCAAGCAACTAACAAAGGCAGAAATGCGTTCAGTTTGTGGTGCGTAAATAAAGCGCTAAACTGAAAAATGCTCATCGTAAAAACTATACCTGCCACCAGTTTTAAACGTTTCTTATATTCATTCTTGTACACGTTATGGTAGCGACCAGTCCATCTTATAATAAACATCGATTCCATATAATTTTGTGCAATCATTATCAACAAAGATTGTTCAACATTTCGTGCCTACCATAGTACGCAACAATCAATCAACTAATCAATTTCTTGAAAATAGTATACGAATCACAATATTTTCAGTATATTAAATCTTAAGAGTTACAGATGTTGAATTCACTATAGGGGATATTATAATAATTTATGCTTTTCCTTCTAAATTGTTCCTTGGGTATTTTACAATACTAAGTCTGTTGTTTAGAAAGTAAAGCGTCAGATGCCATTTTACAAGCCCCCGAGAAAATACTGTTCTAGCCTGTAGTTTCGAAAAACATTGACTGCAGTAACATGTAATGGATAACACAGGCCGAACCACTGAAAACGACACAGGCGAGTTTTGTTACACTAAACCTCAATTCTTCGTGAAACGCCCGAACTTTTCAAATTATCAAATGATAATGATAATGAATAAAATTAGTTAACATAGAATCAATATTGTCTTGTAACAGTTCTAAGTACATCTGTCCAGTCAAATTACTAGGTAAGAAACAAGGACTAAGGAGACGATTACCAAAAATGCTAGCCCAAACATTTAATATTTTGGGGTGTTGAGTAAGTGTTTCGTGAAATATCCTCAGATTAGAACCTGACGAATAGCAAGAATTATAGTACCATTTACGAAAAAACAGATGTTGGAATGAAAATTAGTATTATTTATCGCCGGTTCACAAAATTGCAAACGCCTTCATTGAGATCTTGAAGCAAATGAATCTTGTAGGGATAAAACTTGTGGTATTTCATAATTCAATACCCGACACAACAGCCATTTGCCTCTACTCAACATACGATCGACACAATATAGCCCAGAACGGCAACTTACACCGCTTCAGTTTTAGCGGATTTTAAGTATTTCAGTTTTTGTTTGCGACAGACCCGCTCTCTTGAAATTTTCTCACTAACTTAAAGACATACTTGTCCTTCTACATGTTGCTGGTTGAACAGTCCGACGGTTCTACTGGCAGATGCATTGTTGCCGAAGTAACATACAATATTTCAACTCTTTCTTAAATCGAATTGTAAAGTTAACTATGAAATACTGCTAAAAATACTACTGTAAAACAAATGTATCGAGCTTTCAAATAGCATGTCTTTTGATACCACTTGTCATTAAAATTTAGTTGTTGAAAATAGATGACCGGAAATGGCCGTATTGCATGTCCCTCTGTCAAATTAAGTTGACGTGTTCGGGCGTCTTTCATAAAATTGAAGTTTAGTATCACAAAACGCATCTGTTTCGTTTTCAGTAGCCCACCCTGCATATAGAGTGCTAACAAACAACACGAACACAGTTCGGTTAAGGAAATTAAAACAATTAAGAGGGTTCTTAGGATCTTATGTAAAAAGTTTGTTATGGAGTTAGACGTGGTAAGGTAGGATCTCAGTTCAAAGTAAAAAATATTTGCGATATGAACTCGCACACAATTTCTGAATCCGGCTTGCAACCTGGGATCTTAATGCTGAAAACCCTCTCGGGAATTTCTGTTGTTCGGATTCGACGTTAAACTGTAGGTCCCCCGTGTTTTTACTTTAGCGCTGAGGAGAAACACGTCGCAGAGGGGAGGCCGTTGCCCAGCAGTGGGACAGAAAGACTGTATATAATGATAAATGAACATGTAAAAATAAAAAATGATTACTTACCCATTATTTAATTTTATTCAGTAAAAGACGGCTGCCTTTTTTTATCAACTAGTATTCATCTGAGAAAAATTTTAGCAAAATATTAGTGTTAGACTATGTCTTGGCATCGTACGTAAGGAAAAATAGTATATTATATACCTAGGTTGAGAAGTGAGCTATTATTTACCGAGAAATACCGATATAATTTTCGAGGTAAATAATTGCCTTCTCAACCGAAGTATATATAGTATTTTTTTTACTACTAATAGCCGAACTAACACCAAAAGATCTTATTTTTATTTTAAAATTAGCCATTTCCCCTATTATTCAAACATATCGAAATATTA
>JABXWE010027158.1:0-10985 GCA_014611495.1 Limonius californicus | reverse complement strand
CCCCCATAACTTTTTTTTACGGCGACACTGGCTTACACCGTTTTTATAATTAAGTTTGCAGTCCTCTTTGGAAACTTTTTGATGTCTTGTATGTTTTTCGCACGTGTGACCGTTTTCGAATTATTTACCAAGATATCCATTCATGTATGATAAAAATAATAAGATTGAATTTAAATAGTCCTGACAATCAAGTAAGCCGTAAATGATCGGATGGAATAATGTAACCTGTAATAAGAAAATAAAAGGATCAAGTAGGCTAGTAAGTTTATTCTGTAGTTGTTTATTTAAATGAGAGGGACAGATCTAAAAAATAAAAATAAAAATAAAACTTTAACACGCTGTATCTTCGAAACGAAACGTTTTTGACTACAAGTTTATATGAACTTTTTATCTTAAAAATACTTGAGGATTTGTGCTGTGAAATATCGGACACTTATTAAAAAACACCCTGTATATATATACGAGGCTGTTTCAAATGAAATCCAGATTATGATTATGCTTGTTTATTTAATAACTGATTTGGCAAAAAAATGTTATTACTTTTCTATATAGCCCCCCAGCCTTTCAGTACACCTTTTCCATCTGTCAACCAAAGCCTCTATTCCATCGGAGGAGAATTCTTTTGGTTTTGTGCGAAACCACTCATGCACCGCATTTTTCACGCTGTCATCATCCGGAAAATGCAACCCACCTAAATCTCTTTTAAGTGCTCCAAACATATGGTAATCGCTTGGTGCTAGATCGGGAGAATACGGAAGATGTTCAATAACTTCAAATCTAAGTTTTTCTATTATTTCCTTGGTTTCCATCGAGCAATGCGGCCGAGCATTGTCGTGTTGAAGCAAAACACGTTCTGACAGAAATCCGCGTCGTTTTGTCCTTATAGCTGGCTTCAGTTTATCTCTAATAGGTTGCAGTACGAAGCGCTATTAACTGTGGTACCATTCATCGTGTAATCTTCTACAAGTACTCTTTTCTTATCCCAAAACACAGTCAACATTACCTTTCCAGCCGATGGAGCAGCTTTAAATTTTTTGGGTTTTGGTGATGCTGAGTGACGCCATTCTTTTAATGATTGCTTACATTCTGGCTGAAAATAGTAAACCCAGGATTCATTACGAGTCACTATACGATTTAAAACGGCAGTTTCCCCTTTTTCATAACGTGACAGAAGAACAGTACACGCTTCAATCCTTTGTTTAAGTTCAGGCGTTAATTGCCTAGAGACCCATCTCGCACAAACTGTTCCGTATTTCAACTGCTCAAAAACAATATTATGTGTAGAACGGATACTCACATTAATTTTTGAAGCAAAATGTTTTAGATTTATGCGTCTGTTTTGTAAAATGGGCTCTTGCACAGTTCTAATATTCTTTTCGGTGATTACACGGTTTGCTTGTCCTGGTCCTGGTGCATCTTTCACAGTTTCGGTGCCGCTTTTAAACTTTTTTGCCCATTCAAACACACTTGAAGGAGCTAAACGGCTACTTCTGTACACCTTAAGCATTCTTGAATGAATTTCAGAAAGATTCACTCCTGCAGTTAAAAATCTTATCACAGAACGCATTTCTTCACTGCTGCAACTTTGAAGTGACGCCATAGCTGTCAACTGAGAAATTAAATTTGTCTTTTGTTTCCAGGCACTTAATAATCAATTTCATGGCCTCCCTAAATGTGTGAACTAAGTCATGATTTTCATTATTGGTAATAAGGAATGTATTTAACTTAGTTAAAGACCAAGATAAGCTTTTGGCTTAGATTACGTTGTTATTGGGGCATATAACGATGTATTGATGTTACTCAAAGGTTTTGAAGTATCGAAAATATTGAGACATGGCAAACATCTAAATATGAAAGTATTTAACGTATACAGGGATGAAAAGCATCTATGTAAGTACTTATATAAAGAATCCAAATAAAAAAGATACGTATCATTTAGAGCTAGAATATTAGGAACATAGACATTAATAAGAAAAAATATATATGCAGAGATTGCGTATAATCCTATGGTATTTATAATAAAGAGCAAGTATGGCTAAACTTTTAAATTCTGAAGGCGATACGTTGCTGAAATATCTGTCAGTCGTACAACAGAACCGTCGTCTTTAATTATTTATTTAAATTAAATGCAAAGTGATCTTTTGTATATATTTCTAAATTACGATAAAGCAATGGCGCCAAAAGATGACGCCCTTAAGCACTATTTAATATTCAAATGCGATTTTTAACTTTACTGCAAAAATTCCTATATTTTTAATTTAGTGGTTTATATTTATAAAGACATTAGACTGTACAATATAATATAAATTCCAATAGATAGCACAATGTCCAATTCTGGTAGAACCACAAACTAACTATACACGGAGAAGACACTTAAAAAACGCCAATTTATTAAAGATTTTATGGATGCAAATGACTTATAGAATGTGTCATCTGCTGGAGGTAATGCCATCGCCAGGTTCCTTTACCTTATAAAAACAATATCATAAATATCTTTTCCATAAATATTGTACATAAATGAAACATAATAGTGCGTGTACATGACATAAAGACTGGTAAAGTTATAAAAATAATCACATAGAGTCAGGGGTCGCTATACCCCGGTCGCCGCGTTGTTCGTCCGTTATATACAAATATGTATATATATATATATATATATATATATATATACAGCACAATATGTAAAAATGACCACCTCTACAAAACGACCACCTAATCTAAGTAATCATTTTGCTTAGATCCCTGATAAAATCTCATCACCTCAATGCAGTTTTCTGCATGTTGATTGCGACCAGTCAATACATTTAAGGAGACAGGGTTCTAAAGATTCTTTAACTAAAATTGTATCGTCGCATGTATTTGAAAAACTTATTAAGCCGCTCCATTAAGAAGTTCTATAATGGCTATTATTCTTCTCTAACAAAAAAAAGATATGTACATTTACTGCAAGTGGTATAAAAACTCTAAAAATAGGTAGAGGCCATTCAATGAATATGCAGATAGACATCAGCTAGTGTTTATAATTTACTGCTGTAAATATTACCACCGGTACATTTTCTAATCACTTTCACTATTATGAACATAAAGCAAGTTGAACGTATCTCATTCTCTAAAAATTCGTGTAAACGACATTGTAAATCAGAAAGAACAAGCGAATATAAATCTTTGCCAATCTAAGTTCATTTAATGGCATGTACTATTACAATTCCATTGTAGAGTTGTTGGAGAGTATACCTTCAGAGGTTTACTTCAACCAAGTTACTATAGATAATTGAAATTAGGTAGTGTACTTATATTTCTGTTCAGGATGGCAACTTAGTTCCTAATGTTTTAGTGGTAAATTGTTCCTATAACCATTTGTTCACGGCTTTTAAATTGTTATCCTAAAATGTTTTCCAAAGTTTATCGTGTTATTATTTCAGTGACAACAGCAACACCCTGACATTTTCTCTAAAGATCTCGCTTGTAAGTTCCTGTAATAAACATTCATAGAAATATGTTTTTTTTTTATTTTTACAAATTAAGTGAGAAAAATTATAAATACGAAGGCCTACGTACGTATGAGCGGCATTACTTCCTTATATTGTATATTTATTTTAAAAAAATTTTAGCCGAGCATAGTAAAACTTTTTACGACCAGTGTAGAAAAAGGATCATAGTATTACCAATCGATACAAAGCTGTGGATATCCCATTTATTGTTTTACGATTTTATATTCAGCCACGTTGTACAAACATAGTGTATCCCGTTGTCTACTGAATTTGTATAAAAACGTCTCTCTTTAAATTTTTTTCCTTTCTCCTCAAACTTTCGGAGTACAGCAGCATTATCTCCGTAAGTGTCCAAACAAAATTGTGCATGATATGCAATGGTGATTTTCTACAACTTTTATATTATGCAAAATACTGACTGAAAACGAAAATGTAAATAGTAAAACAATATAGTATGTATAAGGCTGTTTTGATGTTCACAATGCAAAATAAGCAAAAGTAACTAGAATCACATTTAAAATCGATAAAATCAATCCCATTTTCAATAATATACCAATATTGATATACATACATATTATTCACACCGATAAAGCTCTTAAAAGAATCTCTGAAATATTAAGGAATATATATATATAATTACCGTAGGCTACTTCAGTGGCGGCTTGTACTAAAAGGCACAAGGGCACGTGCCCACCCAACCACCAAGATAAACACAGAAAGAAATTCGCATGTAATTCAGTGCATTATTTTAATTTAATTATTTTAACGATGGTATCAAATTTTCCTTCCGCACCACAAGCGCGGCTAACACGCTCAAAACTACTTTCCGGGGAACGCTCTGATTTGTACCTATGTAGAGGTGATTCGGTTGCCTATCGGTTATCTTCGCTATACGCGATATACCAGGCGAATTGGGCGCCGAGCGAAGTGTTCCCTATTTGCAGTCATCGTTTGAATTTGCACTTTGGAGCGCTGTTTTCGCGCAATCGCGCGTTTGAATTCAAAGACGAAAGTGACGTTTTTTCAATGATGGAAGTTAATTGTGCGCAAAAAGATCGACTGAACGCATTGGCGGTCCCATCAATAGAAAAGAAGTTCGTCCAGTCTATCCCGGATTTTGACAACAAAGTCATAGACGTCTTTTCTAGCATGAAAAATAGGAGAATGGATTTTATGTACAAAAAATAGGTAAGTTTTTTTTTGTGCCCACCTTCTTTCTTAACTTACGAGCCGCCACTGGGCTACTTGATATTTACGTTAAAACGTAGATTAGTGGTTTTCTACGTGTTTACATCATTCGAATTAAAAAAGCAATTAATATATACTTTTTTTCTTAATCCTACAACTATAGCTGATTGTGCTTAGTATAGAAACTTACACCATACAAAACATCTTTTTATACAGCATTGCAAAACCAATATACTAACTAAAGCTAGCATATACAGCAATTAATTATAACTTAGAGTAACCTCTAGCTGAAAGTCATATGGGATTCTTCTGTAAACAGATTACGCGTTTGTTTATGAAGACAAACATCAGAAAACACTTTACCTGGATTTTCCAATGCTTTAGATAATAATATTTACGTATTAACTCTACACTACATACGTAATATTTTAACATCAATTAAAATCACAAGATTAACATATTGTTATAACTACAGAGTCTTCTCTTAAATACACATTTTATTCAGAATTAACGATTTAACAAACAATCTTAACTTGCATTTTCGTATTAACGAACAAACTGATGTTCCTAGTGGTTTTTAAATAAACTAAGAAACAACCGAGTAGTTGCTGCATAGAATTACTACAGACATCGCCAAATCAAGATGAGAATTAAAAAAAGTCCAGAGAGCATCAGTAACAATAATTTGAGTTGAAATAATAGTAATACAGTATCTCAAAGTCTTGACAATTACAGACCATTCCGTAGGCGGTTGAAATGCACATGTGATCCCAAAATCAAAGTTAATCTGAGAACAAATTTGATTAATTTTAAAAAACAACCATAGTATTACAAGATAGTAACACATTTTTAGGAGCAATAGTAGGATGTACAGGATTGGGTATGTTCAGAAAACACGAAATAAGGAAAGAACTTGAGATATACAACTTAAGAAATAAAATCATTAAAAATAAAGTGGTGTGAACATATATCATAGATGCCAGAAGAAAGATCACCAGCAAAAACATACCGACCGAGAAGAAGAAGGGACAGGTGAACACCGAGGTAAAGATGGGAGCCGGAACAGGCTAATCAGCCTAACCCTTAGAGTGATGAAGAAGGAAAAAGAAGTAACAATTATATTGTTTCATATTAGTAATGTTAATGATTTTACATATACAAGGTGATTTCAAAGATATGCGAAAAATTCTACCCACGCATAGCTGAAGTTATTTAAGCCATAAATCATCAAGGCTTTCAGTACTTTTTATGTCAATTCATTAAAATGTAAATAACTTGTTCGTTTCTTGTCCGATTGTGAAAAACTTCGTTGTTTTCGAAACAGTCCAAGCTTAATTTCCAGTCAAGAAATGTACAATTGAGTGCGAAAGTGGATCAAATATGACGCAGAAGTAAAAAATTTGATCTTTAATATTTTTCCGAAAATTTTATATTTAAAGTTATTTGGCAAATTATCGAATAGAAATAACAAATTGAAAACATGCACCTATTTCCAAATTTTTGAACCAGAGTTTTCACTTCTACGTGCGATTTCATCCAATTTTCACACTCAGATGCATATTTCTTTTAACTGGAAACTTCAGGTTGGACTGTTAGCTTTACAAAACGAGGGAATCGTAAAAATAGGGTAAGGAGAAAAATGATATTTACATTGTAGTAAACTGATGTCAAATAATCTTTGAAACCCGATATATCCGTAACAGTGCCGAACTGACTAACCTTAGCTATACGTGGTTAAGGTTTTTCGCAAATATATAGAATCATTTAAAATTCAGTACAGTGGCGAACGTGTTAAGCCATAGATAAACTTCCACACATTTAGGTAGTTTGTGAGTTTCATTCATTCATTGACAGCCATAGCAGCTCATTATTGGACACCCACGGTCTGCTCCTCCACGTGCTTCTCATAAGATAGAAAAACGAGGAACCTATTGTTTAATGTTGAATTTAAAAAACAGAAACATCAGCATTGTTTTTAGGGCATTGGGACACGTTTGTCAAAGTCAAGTTGGGAAGATCTGTATGGTGGGTTGCAGTTCAAGATTTATATTCGCTGCGTTGACAGTATTCAACGTTAGCTCAGAAAATTAGAACTTTGCTAACCTAATACAACGACAACTTTTTTATTTACTCTTACATCGTCAAAATGTCTGCGTACCACCTGTCTGGTGGTGATTGACATCACTTTGAGATATTCTGTTGTATAACATAGACTATAGAGTATAGACAGTTAGCTTCTAAGAAAACGCTACCAACAAACACGCGTACGTTGTATTTTCGTTACCTGATTTATTTTAATTTTTATCTTTAAACTGTATCAAAATATACGAGGTCGGACAAATGTATAACGGGATACAAGTCGCGGAAAGCCTGCTTAAACTTGTCGCGAGGAAGTGCGTTTAGTTCGGCGGTAACATTCCGTTGAATGTCTTCCACGTCGTCAAATCGCCTTCCCTTGAGGGTCAATTTCAACTGAGGAATCAGCATGAAGTCCGCTGGAGACAGATCCGACGAATAGGGAGGATGTTCTAAGACTGGGACATTTCTTGTTGCCAAAAACGTCTTCACAATCAAGGCAGAATGCACAGGGGCATTGTCGTGTAAAAGGTGCCACTTGCCGTAGGCTGCCAAATGCCGTCGCACACGTCGAATGTGTTTTAGTGAACGCGTCATGACACCCTTGTAGTACAAGCTACTGACGGTGACACCCGGTGGCACAAATTCTTTGTGAATGATACCTTGACTGTCGAAGAAAGCATGGTCTTCACTTTCGATTTTTGGAGACGGAATTTCTTTGGCCTGGGAGACGTCTTCGATCGCCATTCCATGCTTTGTCTCTTGATTTCTGGATCGTACTGGAAGCACCACGACTCGTCACCAGTAACAATTGAATCCAGAAAATTTGGGTCACTGTTGGCTGTTGCAATGAAGTCGCGAGAGGTGTCCACTCGATGCGCTTTTTGCTCAGCGGTCAAATTGTGCGGGACAAATTTGGCACAGACCTTCCTTTTCTTCAAATTCTTCTCCAAAATGGTTCTAATGGTTTCACGGCTAATACTCAGCTCCTGCTCCATCATTCTCAGTGTCAGTCGTCGATCAGCCGCCACAAGTTGTCGTACTTTTTCAATCGTTACGGGGTTTCTCGTTGTGATCGAACGACCCGGCTTCTGATCATCGTAAAGGTTTTGCCGACCTTCACGAAATCTGGCAAACCACTCGAAATCGCGAGTACAGGACGTGGCCTCATCGCCGTACACAGTTTTCAACATCTCGCATGTCTCCGTGGCCGTTTTCCCCAATTTGAAACAAATCTTAATGTTCGCTCTCTGCTCCATGTTTGACTTGTGTCACATGTGACAGCTGCACTAACTTGTTCATTCGCATGCACAGCCTACCACGCAAGTTCTGACAGGATGCCGTTTTAGCGATGTGTAGACGAAAGTTCCAGCTACAATTTGGATATGATTTGAAAACAGTCAGTTTCTTATAGCGTCCGCAGTAGTGCCAATCCCGTTTCATATTTTTCCGACCTCGTATATCAAGATATAACACCACGTAAATATATACGTACACATACCCCAGTATCAATATTTTTCAACATCCGTTTTCGGTTTCTAAAGGTCCAAAACTGCAAATCAGCAGGAATAAAATGTTGAGACAAACGAACCGACATGCTTAATACAGAAAAAACCAATACATCCCAAACTTACAGCACAAGATGGGCTACGTAACTTGTAGATAAACTAACACAAACATATGCACAACGGACAAAAAATAGAAACAGCAATTTTTTCCTTTGTAAATACGTATTCATGTCATGGAATCATAGTTGGCACTTCGTTGTTTTATTGTAATAATTAGTTGTCAATATTACAATAAATGTATTCCAAAAGTCTGAAAATGCCCAGACATTTCAGTGATACAAAAAAGAATAAACAGCAATATCAAAACTAGAAGAAGGTTGGTCAATAATAAGACGCGTTGCTGCTGATGTAAATGTTAGTTACAGCTGCGCCTCCAAAATAAAAAAAAAATGGTAGCACAACACGACCTTGTACATAGTTTTGGATCGGGACGTCCAAAAGTATCTAGGGAAGAAGCAAATGCTGCGTTGGTATATTATATTACGTAAGCACCCTTCTCCACAGCAGTGGAAGTGCGAGAGGAAACCGATTTTCCATGTTCGGTTAGAACTGCACGTAGACGTGTAAGACAAGCTGGTTTAATTACCAGCGCAGTTGCAAGAAAACAATTTTTAACTGAAGAGCATAAAGAAGTTAGAGTAGGATTTGAACTCCAATATCGAAATAAAGATGATGACTTCTGGAGTAGGGTTGTTTTTCGAATGAAAAGATTTTCCAATCGTGCAATAATGAGAGAATGCGGTTATATAAACCCAGAAATCGAAGGTTTGAGGAAAGATATGTTCATAACTTAAATAATAGTGGTCGATTTTAGATTAACGTATGCGCTTTGATAAGCGCAGAAGGCCAGGGCACTTGTTTCAACATAGAAAATCATTTAGCAGGACAGACTTACCGAAATATTTTGAATAGCATTATGTTACCCAGTGTTATTCAAAGATTTCCAAAAAACAATTTCATTTTGCAACAGGACAATTACCATGTTTACGCAACCAGAATGGTTAAAGACTGCATTGAAGAAAGCGAGACAAAAGTATTGAAATGACCTTCAAAAAGTCCCAATATGAAAATTATTTTAAACATCTTTCTTTCAAAAAGAAATTGTGTCTCGCCAGATTAGACCTAGAAATAGAGTAGAATTATGGGAGGTGATGCAGGAAGCGTGGCATCATCTTGATGAAAATTATGTAAGGCATTTGATTCTATCAACGAATAAAAGATTACAAATATGGAATTTAGTTCTATTAAATATAGCTTACATTTAAAAAACGCGTTTCCACTATTTTAATAAAACTTTTAACCTGTATAATGAGACGCCCCTGAATTTGTGACTTTTCTTAAGGCAATATACCAAGAAAGGCATAATTTCAATGGCTAAAATCAATAAAAACGAGCACTAAATTAATGTTGCTATTTCACATACATATGCCTAAGCAACTTCTTTTAGTACCATACTCAAATCTAGTATAAGCTACGAACAGTTTTCTGTGGTAGTTTTCTGTTGCTTCCCACAGAGGAATGTCTTGTATAGGGAATCTATAATATGTGTGTCTTGATACTGTCGACAGTCGGGCACTCCAGAGATTGAGTCGTTAACTGTAACCCAATGACACGCTCGGTTATCAACCCTTAATAGTGGAAATTGTTTTTTACAATCTTTACTCCCACCAGGATTCCAACCTAAGTCCTCGTGAGTGGAAGACTAACGTTCTTACCACTGCGCCACTAATGTTCCTTCTAAACAATATTATTCTATATATATTATATTATATTATTATTAACTTAGCCTTGTCTCACCCCAAAGCGATGGACCTCTAAGACCTGTGAAAGTTTCATAATAATAATAATAATAATATTATATGGTATATAAGATATTATTTCATTCTGGATATAAGCTAGAGTTAGTAATTTAATTAGTGATAATAGGATTTTCTGTATTTCTGTAACATATGTTTAATATACGTTTATTATTGCTTCCATGATCTTTCCCCCAATAGCTATATTGAATAGTATAGGAAAAATCGGGTTACGAATAGAACGAAAATTGTCATGATATTGGTCTTTGACAAATATCTCGGTAACGTAATTTGTTTATCGACAGTTACCCACATCGTGTAGATCCGTCTAAAAATGAATTTAGACGATTGGAAACTTTTTAAGTACACATATCAGCATGTTACACTGAGTGAATGAAGCTGCGGACAAAATCAAAATCACTGAAAATTCCCACGAAGACATTTCGGGAAGAATACTTACGCTTACTAAATTAGAGATTTAATATTCAAAACATTTTTAAACGTACAATTACAAAGTTTTATACGTGATCTATTTAATTGCATCTAGTACTAGCAATATATATATATATATATATATATATATATATATATATATATATATATATAGACGTATTAAGCACCATTACCAAGACCGATACACCATGCTTCGCCGGTCATGTCAATCCCGGTTCACCTTTACGAAGCCCAACTTTGGGCTTCGTAAAAACATCGTGTATATTTTCGTCCCTACGCTTAGCCAAGGCTGGGGATGCTAAATTTAAATTTTATGGGGGGCTTGGTAAAGATGGGATATACGCCAAAACATACAAATTTAGTTCACAAGAATTCGCGGTAGGTGGCGCTTCAGTTTTCGAGTGTATATAAAA